>JAPKLW010001468.1:168834-193753 GCA_026898455.1 Plectranthus barbatus
AAACATCCCCAGATAGAGAAAGCATGCGCGCAGGTGGTAAGGCAGTTTGTCATAACTCAAAGATATAAACTCCTTGACACGATTCCCCGGATCATCATTCAGATATTTGATCACCTGTTTGGACACTTCTTCCCATGCACTTCTGGTAGCACTCATGTTTGAGGCTGAATACTTGGTTGCAAGAATACCTCCAATCACTACTATTGCCAGCGGCAGCCCTCCACACCCAGTTGCTATTAGTTTCCCAACTTCTTCCAACTCAGAAGGGCAGTCCACGGTGCGAAGCGCCTCCAGCCGGAGCAGCTCCCAACTTTCAACCTGATCAAAGAAACGAAGCTGGTGGAAAGGCCGTGGGCAGCTAGCATGCTTCCCCACTTCCTCAATACGACTGGTGATCAAGACTTTTCCATTCTTGTTGGCTGGCAGAGCATCACGAAGCTTGTTCCAATCAGCTGTGCTCCACACATCATCCATGACGATCAGGAAGCTTGATGTCTCGAGTTTAGCAGCAACCATTTTGGTTAATTGTTGAATTTGTGTTTGACGGATTTCATCAGTGACAACGGTGAACTCTTTGAGAATGGCTAGATAGATATCCTTGAGGGAGAACTCCTGAGAAATAGGAAGCCATATACGGATGGGGAACTGGAAGAGGATTTCTGGGTCATTGAAGATCTTCCAAGCCAGCGTCGTCTTCCCCAGCCCAAACATACCAATAACAGAAACCACATCCAAATACTCGGTTTCTTTAGTCAGACGCCCAATTAGATCTCTCGTCACATCTTCGAACCCCACCACGTCTTTCTGTCTCGGCAGCCTAACCTGTTTCAACACAAATTCAAAGCAAATCAATTTTGCAGGTTTTCCAGAAACTTACAGAAAAACAAAAACTTCAGTGTAACGAAAAGATCAAGTAGAATAAAGAACAGAGATTCAAGAAATTAGTTTTGAGCAACACTGTAAACAAATCAATTGAGCAAAAAAAAGGAAAGAAAAAAGCAAATCAGAAAACGTTGACCTCAGGTTTTTCAGGTTCGTCTTCGTCGTCAACGTTGAGAGTGGCCAAGTTAACCCTAGCCTGCTCGACCTTGAGCTTGACGTCCTCGACCTTCTTGCCAATGGCGAGGAGATTCTTGGAGCCCCCCCAGAATTTGAGCAACGACATGAATCTTCCAGCCCTATTCTTTTTCTCCAAGGCCCGGGTGACGAAGGCGTCGATCACATCTTCGACCTCATAAACGACGTCGCGAATGTTCCGGACCAGCTCTTTGGTGCGCTCATGCTTCCGGCGCTTCTTGACGGAGTCCTTGAGAAAGGCGTTGAACAGACGGAGATTCCGCTCCAGACTCTCGATCTCGCTCCTCTTGTCGGTGATTAGATGGGAGTGGTAGACTAGCAGCTCCTTGAGGTTGTTCAGCAGGAACTCCACCGCTGCATCCGCCATTTCCGAAAATCAGTCCAATATTGGATGCTCCAACTCTGTGAAATGTTTGTTTGAGGTGAGTTGAGGGCCAGGCTTTGCATTATCAAATTCCGACTACGTTTAATATAATTTTACATTGACCTAGACCAGTGGATTGGCATTGGAGTGGGACTCCTTATGTTTGGATTTTTCGTTTCAAATATTATAGTCATCAACAACTTTTTTCTGAGGTGTCGTATACTAATGCAAAATCATTGAAGTAGAGCAACTTGAGGGGAAAAAAAAAAAAAAAACCACTAAAGTAGGATTTCCCTTTGTGTTTAGGAAAAATCTGGACATAGCAATAAGTGACTGGACCGCTATATGTTGATAATTTTTTTATATATAGATTTTGTAATTACAACAAACTTCGAAAGTTTTGTTAATTATAAGAAGATTTTTAAAAATTTTGGAATTAT
The DNA here is from genome assembly GCA_026898455.1 of Plectranthus barbatus. Taxonomy (NCBI): domain Eukaryota; kingdom Viridiplantae; phylum Streptophyta; class Magnoliopsida; order Lamiales; family Lamiaceae; genus Plectranthus; species Plectranthus barbatus. The sequence continues at coordinate 170,716 of JAPKLW010001468.1, forward strand.
AATAAGTCTTTTTTAAAAAAATTAAAATTAAAAATAATACTATATTTTTCTATTTCAATTCTAAAATCTTTTGTTTCCTCAAAATCTCAAACAAAAATAATATCTCTAAGAAAAAATAACATATCAAATTTTCACCAAATCTTCAAAATGTAAGATCTATATTGTTGGTCCTTGTTTTTATCAGAGTAGACTTAATATGCACAGCGGAATTGAATTTGTTGTTTCGGTAAGCTTGGACTTTTCGAAACTGAGGGTGACGTATCAGCTTGGTTTGTCAAATTTTTTGTTCAGGTGCTTAAAGTCAAAGTATGCTTAAAGTCAGTTTTTCAAAGTATACTGCAGCACTTGAGTGTTAAGTTTCAAATGAGAGTAAGCTGACAGTATGAAAGAAAGTAGTAAATAACAAAGGATTTTATAGTGGTTCGGACTCTAAAGCTCCTACGTCCACTCTTCAGACGTAAGTCTGGAAATCCACTAAGTGTTGGATTTACGAGGTGCTCCTACGATCTATCGCTTGCTGAAGAATGCCTCATTATTCAGTCCACAAGCTCACTTGTCTGGTCCTTTGCGCGTCCTTCACTTCTCAGCTCCTTGGAGTGTGGGCACACCACGCAACCTCCTCGTCGCTGGAATGGGGTGTTTATAGTTTCCCCAAAACTTCAGCACGGCGGCAGATTGCTCGTAAGAGTCAGAGTACAAGATGTACTTGACTGTTGTAATCTTTCTAGGAGAGAAAGATTACCAAGGAATAACTCAAGAACTTGGAAGTTCTGAGTCTCGCGTTCACAGAAGTGACACACGGAAAAGCTTTAACAACCTCGAACATTGAGTAGTAAGCTTGTGACAGCGCGTTTTACGGCGCGCTGCGTCTGCAAGTGTACAGACCACTGCAGAGGGCAAGTAATAAATTATCGAACTCAAGGACTGCAGGCTCGAAGTACAATCAAGCACTAAAACGTAGATATCTTACTACTATCTAGGCGATTCTTAAAGGGATTTGGTTTATTTAAACTAATTGATTTTTAAAGCAATAATAAAATAAAAAGAACAATTAACTATTTTAGAAAGCAAGTGAGAAAACAGGATTCCAGGGCAATCCACTTTGAATATTAAACAAACAACGTTTTCATGCAATTCAATCCCAATTTAATTTCCAGAGATGTGAGCAATCGCGAAAATGTTATCAGGTGATCCTCTCGGACTCTAAACCATAACATGGAAATAAAATTCCTAGTGACTCCTCTCGGATGCGCAAAAGGAATTTTACTCTTGATAAAAATCTTAGATTTTAAACCCTTTAAAAGCTCAATTTCCTCTCGGACAATTGTTCTAATAAATCTAATTTATCTGCGTCTTAATTGATAACCTAGACCTCTCGGTTCAAAAACTACCAATTCAAATCACAATTAATGGCCAGTTAATCATAATTCATGAAAATCCCAGATTAAATTAGAACATCAATGGAAAAGGAACATTAAATCACATAAATTGTTGAATGAATAAATACAAAGTTTCAAAACCCTAGAATCCACAAATGGGTTTAGCCAATCATGCTAAATCCCAGAAAAACAAAGGAATGAAGAGTCATAAAATCAGAAAACATGGAATTGAAAAACCCGTAAAAGTCTTCAATCTTCGAATCCTGGCATGCTCTTCAAGTTTCCCTTGAATTGTTGTGCATTCTCTCTCTAGCCTCAAGAAATTGGAAAAAATAAATAAGATGGAACGTAGCAGGGTGGAAGGAAGGAACGATGGATGGAACGTAGCAGGGTGGAAGGAAGGAACGATGGATGGAACCTTTTTCTGGCTTTTGGATCTTATATATATAGGTGGGAATTTTTAATCTCAAAAGATATGGAAGAATCTGTGACTTGGGCCAAAAGATACGTAATAATACGTCAAAATTGCGGAACCGGCGAGCTGGAGAAACACGCCCGGCGAGCGCAGGAAAGGGAATGCACTCGCAGGTTGTGTCGCGAAGGAAAAATGCGGAGCCGGCGATCGGGCGCGGGCGTCGGCTGTCGGGTGCGGGCGTCGGCTATCGGGCGCGGGCGTCGGCTGTCGGGCGCGGGCATCGGCTATCGGGTGCGGTCGCCGTTTGTGTCACGAAGCCTCCATTTTCTCCAATTCTTCTGTAAATTTCTAACTCTTTCTCCTCCCATTGCAAACCAACATGATAGTTCCTCAAATGCTTGCTCAATCATCTCATTTAATCCTCAGAAACGCATCAAATCTGTGCAAAACAATATCAAACAAACCAAACGTAATATTTCCTTAAAGAATAGGAATAACGCATGAAAACATCACGTAATGGTTCAGTCTGAAGTATAATCAAAACATAAACACATCAATAAAATGCACAGAGTGAGTGTTTATCAGCTTGGCAGAAATATTCATTTCTTGTTCGCAACAATTTCGGTTTTGGTAACCTTCTTCTGTTGAACTCTTCGATATTTATAGCCGTGAGGTTGAAGGTTTGAATTAAATATCCGTTAGAGACAAATTGAAAGTTGTCCAATCGGATGTCTCTGTTGGCTGCTGCACTAGGTGGGTAGGCGGTGCTGTTTCCAGATGTTCAGCATCTGCTCCATTTTTTTAGACAACGACAGTGACTGTTCGCCTTTGTGTCAGAATGACAGTATTTGTCAATTTGAGGAATCTTGGGCTGGCTATCCTAGGTATCGAAACTTAAAGTTTCGTGCTTGCAGACTTTAAGGAATCTCCAATCCTGAAAGTTTGTACTTGTCAGTACGTTCCTCAAATGATTCTTCTTGTCTCTTTGCGTTGGGACCTGGACTTGAATATCCATGCTGATTTAGTCATGCTTGCAAGTCCATGCTGATGACGTCATCCTTCAGTGAACGCTTGCTCCTTGTGCTGGTAAGTTTGGTGTACTAGGTGAGACCATACTTGCTGGACCCATACTTGCTGGACTCTAAACTCATCTAGTAGACTCATATTCTTCCAGATTTGCAAGTTAGGCTCGAACATTGGTCTGTTGAGTCTTTGCGCACTCTAGATTGATTTATCAGCCTAGCCTTCAGATTAGTTCCAGCTTAGAACTCGATATAGATCCTATACAAGACTTTACATTATACTGAAACTATCTAGAGACAAACTAAGATGGCTTTAACATACTTTGACCCACCGAAACATAATTACATAAGGAAATTTCTATCAAAATTCCTAACAATTTCCCCCTTTTTTGTGTGGTCAAAGCCATCTCTGACCTAAGCTCATGAGGAGCGAAAAACTTTCAGAGTTTTTACAAGTAAAGAACTATCAGTCTATAAGTTCAGAGAAAGTTCCCCCTTGAATACAACTTACTATACTTAAGATCTTCTCCTTTAAGCTGGGAGAGATATTGCTCGATTAAAAATTTTCAAGTAAATTCATAGCATTAAAATCTTAAGTAAAAGAGAGTTTAAGAAGTTTGCTGATTACACTGGATTGTGTAAGTTCAGCTATGAAGATGAAGACTATTTGTTGGACAAAAAGAGATTGTCATAGACATGTCAGCTTATCCATGTAGTGAGTTTGATTACAAGTACATGGATAAACTAACTCAAGACCTTATTACCGAACTATTACAAGTCTATACTTAGGCTAATGAAGGTCTTAATCTTCAACGAAGCTGCTGCTGGTACTATTATCCGAGCACAGTACTACATCGAAGGAAGTGAGTTTGATATATTTGGTCAGCTCCTCACTTCCTAAGATGTTTTGTCTTCCAGCAGTTCTTGGAAATGAGGTGCTATGGCCGTTGGCATCTTTATCAGATTTTGCTAGTAGGATGAGAAAGGAGACATCGTTCTCCGTTTTCACATTTCCCCTCCGGCTTCTTCTCTGTATTCTGCATGTCCCTGCTTGTTGGCATTTGTGGACATCATGCAGCGATGAGCTCTCTTAATTTCCATGCCCCGTTATCTGGCATGTCACTTTGAGCAGATCCACCTCGTGGATTTGTAGAAGGAGACCAATTAGATTTTCTTCTTATTTCTATTGCTCCTTCAAACTGCTCTTTTCTTATCTCTTTTGATTTCTTTTGCTCATTTCTTATTTCTTCCCCCTCTTTGACCACACCCAAAAATGTGATTACTTTGGTGATTTTAGGTGGCTTCATTCTTTTCTTCATCAAGGAAGAGAGAAAAAGATAGGGAATAAAATTGCGAAAGTGATGAATATTTGGAAGGTAAGGGTCAGCTTGATAGATATTGATCATGTGAAATAAGGACCCCTATTTATAGTGAGAAGAAAATCAGTAGGCTTCAAAATTGACGGTTGAGATCAAGCACCTCCTTGTCATCGTCTTCTTCCACGGCGGTGGTTTCGTCTACCTGTCCGCTGATTCGAAGCCCTACGACCAAGTCTGCCGGCATTTTACGGGCGAGCTCCTCGCCGTGGTGGTATCGGTGAGCTCCCCGCCTGGCGCCGGAGCACTGCCATCCGGCTCAGTACGATGACGTATTTGATGTTCTCAAGTTTCTCGACGAGCAGAAGCATATTCTGTTGTCGAACACCGATCTGTCGCATTGCTTCGTGGCGGGGGATAGTGCCGGTGGAACCTGGCCCACCACGTGGCTCTGCGCGCTGGCCCACTCTGATTTTGCGCACCTCAAGGCAAGCGTACTCCATTTCCATTCATTTTTCTTTTTCATTTCTCAAAAAGTAGATTTATTAAGCCATAGGAAATTGAAAATTTAAAAATTTAAAATTAGAGATTGAGAGTGTCAAAGTTTTTTGTAAGTTCGACATTGGGATGTTTTAACATCACTATGTTAGACTCAAACATTACTTTGACACTACGATGTTTATCTTACCCTTCCTGCAAGCGGTTACAACAAACTCCTAAGTTTTAGGAATTGGTTGTAACCCTAGATTTCCACGTCTTTTCTGTTCTATTTAATTAGGGAACGTGTATATCTTTATTACTAACCTTATTTTATATTATATTATTGTTTTATTTTTTCCTAAATAATAGGGAATGCCTCCACTACTTAAAACCACTCAACACATGAGTTTGTGGCTGATCGACGGTTTGCCTAGGTCAAGTGGAAAGTGGGAAAGCTTCGTGCAGCACGTCCAAGGAGTGGAGAAGTGGGTACGAAGCTGTGCATTCCAAGCAAGAATAAAAAGGGCACGACGAGCGTGAAGGAAGGTTGAGCAATTACACCGAATCATCGAGCATTCCAACTTCAAGATTGTAATCGTGCCTTGTCCGTCCTTATCAATCTCTCACAATCAGTTTCCTCTCGACATAATCCATCTCCAGAGAGTCTTCCAACGGTGGAGGAGTTGCGAGCTCACCTTGTGTTTTGTTTGGTAGAACGGTTTGTCCATAGGTGCTTATCAAGTGTCTATGTAGAGTGAGAATTATTCAAGAGAGTGAACCTAGAATAATTCATGCTATTTTATATTTGTTTCACTGTGTAAAATTCTCGTTTATATAGTGAAATTGTTTTAAGGCCGAAAGGCTCCCTGGGGAATAGCAATATTACCCAGAAATTTATCCGCTGCGTTTTTCTCTAACACCAACATTATAGTCTAACATTGCAGTGTTTGACGTAAACTCGGGCACTAATTCTATCAGAGATACTATATATAAATAATATAAAATTAAAATATATTATATAAAGACATATATAAATAATAATAATAATTTTTTTTTTATAATAATAAAAAAAAATTGGGAGACAAGTGTAACCCCACTCTTCAACAATGTGCACAATCGATCAATTCTCATCCTCATACTTTAATAATTCTCATCCTCATACTTTAATAATTGATCGAGTATTGATAATTTAATTTAAAAGAATTATTGATTTATGATCCAAAAGATAATTTAATTATTGATTTATGATCTGAAAGATTTGTCAATTTAGGACCCGAAAGATCATATAATTATCAATTCAGGACCTCAATAATTAAACTATCTTTCGGGTCCTAAATTGATAAAAGTCCTTTAATTTAATGGCATTAATTGCAAAAACAATCAATTGTTTTTTTCATAATAATTGACTATTTTATAAAATATGTTGATAATTCTTTTTGATAACTAACTAATTTATATTAAACAATGAATCAATTTCAAAGTTAATTAACATGTTTATATAAATTGATCTATTCTTTTATTTTATCAATTGATTTATAATTTATTTCGCAAAATGATAGAAAGTATTTTTTAAACTGAATTACTCCCTCCGTCCGGCTTAATAGTCTCATTCACTTTCGACACAATAACCAAGGAGTGTGAGTGTAGAATGAGTTGAGTGGAATTAATATTTTATTGTTGAGTGTGAAAAAGTTATATTTTCTATAAATAGGACTAATGAGTTGGGACAGAAAAAAGGAAAGTGGAACAATTAAGATGGGAGAGAGGGAGTATTTTTTTTTTTGAAGAGAGTAAAATGTTGGGTAATACATTGATCACACAATCACATGTGTAAAATGTAACATCAAAGTGATGGATGTGAAATTGATGGATGATTGAAGGTAATTGGAGTGGTGGCCATACAACCCTTCTTCGGCGGAGAAGAACGGGTGGCGTCGGAGATAGAATTAGCAGGCGTCGATGTGATCGTGACGACGAGGCGAAGCGACTTCATGTGGAAGGCGTTCATGCCGGGAGCGGATTGCGACCACCCGGCGATCAACGTTAGCGGGCCGAAGGCGGTGGATATATCGAAATTAGAATTTCCGGCGACGATTCGACTTACTGAAGGACTGGCAGATGAGGTACTATGAATGGCTGAAAAATCAGGGAAAGAAGCGTATTTGGTGGATTACCCAAACATGATTCACGCTTTTTACATTTTCCCTGAACTCCCCGAGTCCACGCTCCTCATTGCTGAAATCAGGAACTTCATCAACAAACGCTGCTCCAACCTCTAGCTAATTGTTTTCCACCACACACAAATTTACTACCTCCTTTCCTTTCCTTTCCTTTCCCACCTCAATAAGACATTGGAGTTTTATCATTCAACAATATTTGTGCGTACACTTTTTGCGTTTCTGTATAGTCATTAATTAATCAACACTAATTTTTGACAGAAAGGTTGATTTCGAAATCTTTTATTTATATACACTTGTTAAAAAGTTTATAAAAGAAGTGTAAAATGAAAGTGAATCTTATGTTAAAAGTTTATTTGTGTTAAATAAAAATGAATCTAACGTATTCATCACAAAAAATTAATGATTGAGATTAATTTTTTTCCAAAATTTCGTACTTAATTGTTTTATAAATCATGCTTAATTATAAAAATAATTTATAAAACAATTAAGCTCAGACGAAAATTATGGTTAATTTTAAATCAATGTTCTAATCTCAACTATTAATATTTTCAATATAATGGTTGACATTCATTCATTTTTAATATAAACTGTAATTTTAACATCTCATCATATCTCTATGAGAAATTGTCATGGAAGATAGATTATAAATCAGTCTTCTCGTTGTAAAAATAATAGAATGGTCAATTTTATATGAAAAGAATCAGCCGATTTCATTTATAAATCGGATAATTAATATAAAAATTGACAATTGTTTTTATGATATCTATTTTAAAAATTATCAGAACTTAATCAATTTATGAAAAATAAATATCGGAATTGTTAATGCTCAAATTTGTCGAGGTTGACTTTTTACAAGAATACTTGATAAAATATAGAAATTCGTATTTCGAAAATAAATAGAAGTAATAAATGATATCTGGTTGCAAGTAAAAATTGAGTGCTTAATGTATTTATTGCTGAATTTTAATGTGTCTTATTACAATAAATGAGCCCCTATTTATAGAGATCAAAATAAAGAGATGTCTTTAAGCGAAAATGTACAACTCTTCAGCTGAACTGGTGGTTCGAACGGTCGTGTTCGTTCGGTTGGGCTGTATCTCTACTCGGCATTCCTTGGCAGCTTGTTTAGATGATTCGTCCGAACGACTTGCTTCGGCTCAGGATTGGTTCGAACAAGGAGCAGTTCGGTCAATGTCGGGTTCGGCCAATGATTGGTTCGGACGAATCATAGTTGGCCCAACGGTTTTGCCTTAGATGTTTTTCCTTGTTTTGATGCTTCTTTCATGGGCTTTCTTCTTTGATGGACTCGGAAATGGGCCTGCTCATTTTTGGGTCATAACAATAGCCCCCAGCTTTCGTCCGAACTACTTTGAGTTCTTCGCCAAAGCAGTTGATTCTTGTCTTAGAAGGGGAATAATTCATACGAGATGTTTCTTTTTTGTGCGCAAATTTTTGTTCCTTTTATCTAATGATAATTGTTGTTCGGTGGTTTGTTGATATATGTTGAATTTGTTGGACAAAAAGGTTGAATTTGTTGGAGCAATATGTTGATATATGTTGGATCTTTTTGTTGCAATTTGTGGAACAAGAGTTTGAAATTTGTTGTAGCATTTAAATGAATAGCTTTCGAATTTGTTGGTTTATTTGTTACAAGCAAGCCCTTTTTGCTTAACAAAAGTAGGGAGCAGAGGGTGGTGGATGCACGACCTCACATGCATCATTTCCACATTCTTGTTGCTTCTTTTCGCGCTGCCCTTCACCTCAATCATTTCCACCAGCACTAGGCACTTGAGTCTTGCGAAGTGGCGGCTGCTCAAGATCAACAAAAACTCCAGCTCGGGGAACTCTTGCGAGGATTTTGATGTCTTCAAATTGTCCAGTTTTTGTGGCAACGCGGCAGACTCTTCGCGCGTCTTCGTCTTCTAATTCCGTGTTTGTATGTTTCATTCCTAAAAATTCTATTATACCTCCTAAATATCTCACAAATTACAAGTCTCACGCCAAACCCATATAATTCTTGTTATCAATAAAAATAAGAGAAAATTGAATGCCCCTCTCTCTCAATAGTAAATTCATACGGGCCATTGTGGGTGGCATGGCATTATTTCCAAAAATAAAATAAAAAATGAAACGTGGGTACTACTAATTAACTAAAAAAACAGCTGCTTTTTGAGTAAAAGCAAAGAGGATTAATGACAATGAGTCATCACCCACCATATTGGCTGGCCTCCATTAATCCATTCATCATCATTTTTTGCTTTTGCTTTTGATTGATACAAACTACACCATGTTCTCAGTGAGTAGTAGTATATGATGCATGCTATTTCATAATAAATAAATAAATGATTTGGTGGTTGAATTAGGTGAATGTGGAAGAGATCTGGAAGTGGAAGGTGCATCATGGTGATGATGATGAGCTCCAATTTTAGGTGCAGTACGTGAGAGGAGGTGGTTGGCATGTGATAAGGTGAAAGTTCCAAAACTGATTGTGATTGTGATTGTGTTTGTGTTTTGTGATTGTGAATGTGTTACTTTTATCAATAGGTGATTGTTGAATGTGAATGTGTTTTGCAAGTTCCAAAAATTCAATGTAGTGTGGAAAATTCCACCATGAGAATGTACAATTATACCTCCTAAATATCTCACAAATCACAATTATCAATAAAAATAGGCCAAAACATCAATTTTTTTCCGAACTATCTGTCTTTTTTCAATTCTAGTACCAACTATTTCATTTCATAATTTTATATTCAAACTAGCAAAAACTATTCAAATCTTGTCCAAACTATCAAAAACTATTCAAATCTAGGACAAATAAGTTTTTCGGCATAAAAAAACTGACAAAATATGCCGGAAACCTACATCATTTAATTTACAATGTGTCATTTTTTTAATATCTCACAAATCACAATTATCAATAAAAATAAGAGAAAATTGAATGCCCCTCTCAATAGTCAATTCATACCTGCCATTGTGGGTTGGCATGGCATTATTTCCAAAAATAAAATAAAAAATGAAACGTGGGCCATCTTTACTAACTAAAAAAAACAGCTGCTTTTTGAGTAAAAGCAAAGAGGATTGACAATGAGTCATCACCCACAATATTGGATTTGGCTGGCCTCTATTCATCATCATTTTTTGCTTTTGAATTTTGATTTATACAAACTACACCATTTCCCGTGTTCTTTTAAATTCTTCTCCATAGCTATTAATCAATCATCCTATTCTAGCTTCTTTCTTCATTGATAGTCCCAAAGTATACTTTATTTTTGTACGTTCGTTTATAGTTCATTGTTCACGGCATATTTGATTCATTATTATAATTTGAAAAGTTCATTACAAATATTCTTCAAAAATAATCATTATTCTTATTTATTTTGTACAATGAAATATCAATAATAGTTATAATGAACATGAAAAACTGATAAAATGATCTAAACAAAATTTAATAATGAATATGGTTCATTAATAATATGTACAGAGAAAAATTATAATGAATTTATAACAATTCAGTAAAAGAAAAATTGTAATGAAATAACAAATTAGTTAATAATGAACTTAAAAAAACTGATACAATGATGTAAACAAAATTTAATAATAAATATGGTACAATAGATAATTTTTAGGGAGGAAAATTATAATGAGTTTAAAATAATTCGGTAAAAGAATTGCAATGAAATAAAAAAAAAACATTAAAGTAATAAAGTCTAAGAAAGCTTGATTAAAGTCGTAAATTATATTCAAAACAATTAATTTTTATTCGTTTTATTCATGTTTAACAACTAAAAAATGAATAATTTTTCAAAATAATGTGAATCAAGAAAATATGGAAGGTATATATCACTAAGCGTGATTTTTGGTAATCAAATCCTAAAAATATGAAATTCAAAATATTACTACAATTTAAATGGTGGGTGAGATTCTTAAAAAAAAAGTGAGAGGAAGAGTTAAGTTTGGAAAACTATTTTGAAATTATGGTAACTATTTCCGAAATATTTGTCCATTTATACGCAAATATAAGCGAGTCTAGTACTTTTACTTAATTGTCCTTATAATGATGTTAAAACTAGTTTATAATCCAGATCGTTAAATCTTAATGTATAGTAATTGTTCTTAGTTCATTCATGTAAAGGCTAGAATGCACCTCATATATATATATATAGGGGTGTGTTAATCTCATAAGTGGTCCCTTAGATGTGAGAAGAGAAGGAATCCAGTCCATCTAATGAGGCCTGCAGATGGTTGAGATTTAATTTTAGCCCAAAATTACAAAGTTGCATCAGCGACCTAAATTTAGTTGCATAGTAAGAGCATTAATGACATAATGCACTCACAACTACCATAAATTAAATTCAAATCCCTTGATTTTAGGGGACCACATCTTAAATATTATTTAATTTTTCTAAATATGAGGGGACCACATCTTATCTTACAAAAAAATCATAATTTTTTTTCAGACTATTAATACACGTTTATTTATTATTAACTTTATTCTCTCACCTCCAACATTACTATAGAACTTTACATAATCATAGCTCACTCAATTTAAATTATTTTTTTGCGTGTCACATATCAAATTAAAGATTGTTTTATTATCTTTCAAACAAAATCCATATTGAATATGTTTGCAAAAATATGATAGTCCTATCAAACATAACGCAACTGAACCGTTCATATAATACAAATATACAGGCATATATAATGCAACTTAAATCAGAAAATAAAAAAATTTGTCAAAATATCAATTACCTCATAAATAGTCATGCAAATTTATAGGCCTAAATAATGTATTTTTGCAGGTTTATATAATGCAACTTAAAGGTGGTATGATGAATTTGAGTTTTGAATCCATCATCTTCTTCTTATTTAGGTAACAACTTCTTCGATTTCCTCAAAGAGACGAAGAGTACGAGCTAGCAAAGGAAAGGGAAGTTGTAATGCAATTGAGTGTTTGGTTGTTGGTAGGTGGTTGTATGAAATATTTGGATTTCATGCTCTGTTTCGTTTATTACTATTTCGTTTGTCAATAATTTAAATTCATCAGACCACCTTTAAGTTGCATTTTATAAGCCTGTATATTTGCATTATATAGGTCAGTTTAGTTGCATTATGTTTGATGGGGCTATCAAATTTCTGCAGAATATAGATTTTTTTTTTAAGATGTAGGTTGCATTATATAAGCTTGTAAATATGCATTATATACGTCTGTATAGTTGCGGTATCTTATTTTTGCTACGATTATCTTATTTGAAACATATGCAATAGTGATTTCGTTTGAAAGATAATTAAATTATCTTTAATTTGATATATTGTACGTGGAAAAATAATTTAAATTGAATGAGATATGATTATTGAAAGTTTTATAAAGAAATTAGATGAAAGAGAATATGTAGAAGCAAAACATGTGTGTTTGATAGGAAAGAGATTATGAAATTTATTGTGGTCCCTCATGTTTAACTTACCTAAATGCCCTTAATTATAATTTAAAATAAAAATAAAAGTTAAATTTCAAATTTTAAAAATCAATGTCACGTCCCGATTTAGAAACAAGGCAAAATAAAAGAATTGAGGCACATCGGGTACGAGACTTGCACTTGGGATATCAATCAATCAATAAGAACTTAAACGGATAAGATAGCAAGCATCACACTTATCCCAAGTTAAGCAAAATGTGATAAAAGGGTGCCTCCTCAAGAAGGGATCGTAGTTTCTTGAGTAAATCAAATATCAGAGTTTTAGCAAGATTTAGAATAACAAAAGTCTAACAAAAGACATTGATTCTAGCAGCGGAAAGTTGTCAAGGAAGTATGTATATGAAGATACACACTTCCGCATCTAACTATTACAAAAGATGAGTCTTCAGCTCCACTCCTCTGCTGCCTCGTACTCTAGCTTCGAGTCTTCTTTTAACCTGCGCATTTTAGAAATAATGCGAGGGGCTAAGTACAAATTTGTACTTAGTGAACACATGCCCGAAAAACATACATATATAGTTTTGTCATGCCTTTATTTATAGGGTCGCTCATGGGGTTTTTAACTTTGAAATCCTCCCATGGCACCAAAACATTTTATGAATGAGCATGCTCTTTTACGCAGTTAAACTATCTGCAATGATTATGTGACTGGGAGGCGGCCACCAACCACAGTCACGACGCTAGTCCATGTAGGGCGCGACCCCTTAACATGATAGCTTTACAGTGCACTAACCCGTGGCATCTTTTCATACCAACCGGGCACGATCGTAAAAGACTCGCAATACGCGTAGTCAACATTCACGTTCCCACGTATAATGTTCTTCTCTAAGTGGGGTTCCCCCACGAAGAGGACAGATAGCAATTACAAAACAGTAGGCATTGACAAAATAGTTAAAAACAAGACATTTTTATTTCATGCGTAATTGTTTAAAAGAAAGCATCAATTTTTATTTATTTTGGCCCACAATATAGGGGTGCAAGAAAGCCCACCTTAGTTGGTGTAGTTGCAAGTGATCTCTCTAGTCGTCGATCCTTTCCTTGCCCTTTCCTATGACATAAGGAATACGCGTAAATCCACAAGGGATAATAGAATATCTATAATCTGACACATCAAAATAGTTCTAGACTCTTAATCGATCTTGGACTTCTCACGTTGAGCCATCGGATAGAGATGTGAAAGATTGATCACACAATTTGGTTTGACGAACAAGATAGTTAAACATTATTTCACTAGCTCGTGATTCAATACCGAGCATAAACTCACAATGAAAGTTCATGGTTTAATTTAATTGAACAAATACGAGACTTCGTCAAATGATGGAACATTACTTCGAAGATTATGATTGAAAGAATTTCATAATCAATTATGGATCATCGTCCATTGCTTGAGAGTATGAGAACTCGTCAAGTTGTTTCAAGAGAAGATCAAGTGATGATTAATCGAATCGAACAATCGAGGTTGGTTTGAGTTCAAAAAGATTTCAATTAGTGCAGAAAAGGAAGGAATAATTATCATTATCGATTGATAAAAGAAATGCTGAATGATATCGAAGATAAGTTGAATTAATCGAAAAAGAAATATTTAAAAATTTGAAATTGGTGTCTGTGTCGATCGACGTGGGGAATGTCGATCGACACGGATGTATGTCGACCGGTATGCAGGTACGTCAATCGGCGTGAAAATATCGACTGAAAAATCATGTGTGTCGATCGACACCGAGTGTGTCGATCAATATGCACGTGTGTCGATCGACATGAAATATGTCGACCGAAATCTTGTATGTCGATCGACACCAAGTGTGTCGATCGATATGCGGGTTGCGTCGATCGAAACAAGTGATCGATGTCAAAATTTCGAAACAAGCGGTTGTGTTGATCGACAGCGTGTGTGTCGATTGACATGCTCTGTGTCGATCGACACGCACGCATGTCGACCGAAACAGAGGCATTTTTGCCTTCGGTGGATTTTGTGGTTTTTAGCTCAAACGATTATCCGGGCTCATCCAATCGATTTCTAACAACACCAAATGGCTCGTCCTGAAATTTCACAAATTACAAAAATAGTTCGGGATACTTTTCCTTCATCTTGTCTTCGAGTTCCCAAGTTGCTTCTTCTGTGCCATGATGCTTCCAGAGAACTTTGGCAAGGTTGATCTTCTTGTTGCGGAGCTCTTGAGTCTTGAAATCCATGCTTGCTTCTGGTCCTTCTTCGTAAGTCAAATCGGGCTGGAGCTGAACTTCATCTTGATGGATAATGTGTCTCGGATCAAAAACATATTTCCACAGTTGCGACACATGGAAGACATTATGAACATTTCCAAAACTAGGTGGTAAAGCCAAATGATAGGCTAAGGCTCCAATCCTCTCCAAAATTTCATAAGGACCAATGTATCGTGGCCTAAGTTTGCCTCTAGCTCCGAAATGAATGATTCCCTTCGAGGGTGATATCTTCAAGAATACCTTATCTCCGACTTCAAAAGTCAACTCGGTTCGTCTTTTATCAGCGTAAGACTTCTGTCGATCCTGAGCTTCTTTGATTCTAGCGCGGATCTGTCGAACAATTTCTATCATCTCAGCGACAGAATCAGGCCCTAAGATTCTACGTTCTCTGACTTCATCCCAATACAAGGGTGATCTACACTTCCTTCCGTAAAGTGCTTCATACGGGGCCATTCCAATTGTGGCTTGGAAACTGTTATTGTAAGCAAATTCAATCAGCGGCAAAATTGCCTCCCATTTCACCCATCTGTCAAGAACAACTGTTCTGAGCATGTCCTCCAAGGTCTGTATGGTTCGTTCTGTTTGACCATCTGTTTGAGGGTGAAATGCAGTACTGAAATTCAAACGAGTTCCAAGCTCCTTCTGTAGGCTGGTCCAAAATCGAGACGTGAACTTCTCATCTCTGTCAGATGTGATTGTCGTTGGTACGCCATGTAATTGGATGAAATCCTTAACATAAATTTGGGCCAACCTATCTGATCCATACAAAATCTGAATTGGCAGAAAATGTGCGCTCTTGGTTAAACGATCCACGATTACCCAAATAGCAGTGTTTCCTCTTTGGGACTTGGGTAAACCAGTTACAAAGTCCATCGCTATTGCATCCCATTTCCACTCAGGGATGTCAAGTGGCTGTAACTTTCCATACGGCCTTTGATGCAATGCTTTCACTTGTTGACATGCCAAACATCGTTCTACGAACATGGCAATGTCTCGTTTCATGCCTTCCCACCAAAATTTAGACTTCAAGTCTTGGTACATCTTTGTACCTCCAGGGTGGGCAGTGTACGGGGTTTCATGTGCTTCTCTCATGATTTCTTCCCTCAAATCATTGACCTTTGGCACACACAATCTTCCGTCGTACATTATGGAATTATCAGAAGCTTCTTAAAATTTTGCGACTTTCTTCTCGCGAATTTGAAGTCGTGTCTTTTCCAAACCTTCGTCCTTTCTTTGTGCTTCAACAATTCTTGTTCTTAGATCAGGACTTACCAATAAGGCTGCTATTCTCGTGCTCACCGTTTTAGGTGGCAAAATCACTTCAAGATTTAGCTTTTCCATTTCCTTGATCAATTTTTCCTCTTGCGTAATTACAGCACAAGCTTTGGCTGAAGCCTTTCTGCTCAACGCATCAGCTACGGTATTGGCTTTACCGGGATGGTAGTTAATGATCAAGTCATAATCCTTCACTAATTCCAACCATCTTATTTGCCTCATATTCAGGTTTTTCTGCTCGAAGAAATATTTGAGGCTCTTGTGGTCAGTGAAGATTGCACATCTAGCTCCGTAGAGATGATGTCTCCAAATCTTTAGCGCGTGAACAATTGCTGCTAATTCCAGGTCATGGTTTGGATAATTCAATTCGTGTGTCCTTAATTGACGAGATGCATATGCAATCACTTTGCCTTCTTGCATCAAAACACAACCTAGACCGTTCTTGCAGGCATCCGTATACAACTCATAATCTTTGTCTGCTTCTGGTACTGCCAAAACTGGGGCAGTGGTTAAGAGTTCTTTCAAGCGTTGAAAACTCGCTTCACACTCTTTAGTCCACTCATACTTGATTCCTTTCCTCAGAAGTTGCGTCATTGGTCTGGCGATCTTAGAAAATCCTTCAATGAATCTACGATAATATCCAGCCAGTCCAAGAAAACTTCGAACTTCATTCGGGTTTTTAGGAGCTTCCCACTCCTTCAGAGCTTGTATTTTAGCTGGGTCTACTTTGATTCCTTCTGCAGACACAATATGTCCTAGGAACATCACTTCTTTCAGCCAAAATTCACACTTGCTAAACTTAGCATACAGTCTCTCCCTTCGTAGGGTTCTCAAGACTGTTCTCAAATGCTCTCGATGTTCCTCTTCACTCTTCGAGTAGACATACTGTTGGCGCATTGGTCAATCCAAAAGGCATCACTACAAACTCATAGTGGCCATATCTTGTCCGAAAAGCTGTCTTCGAAATATCTTTGATCGCTGTAAAAATTATACAGATTTATTATAATATAGCGATGCAAATAAATTTATAAACCCAAAGGAATGTCGAACCCACAGGGATAGTACAACGAAATCATCTCATGTACTGGCATAGTTTATCTATTCTTTGTTTAAGAAAATCCAAATTTGAATAGGGTTTTTGTTTTGAAAAACAGAAAATAACTTGGGAATAAAATTCAATAATAAAAATCACAGATTCTAGGGAAATCAACCAATCCAATCAACATGCAAAAACCAATCAATCCAAACCCAAAATAATCATTAAGGTGGGAAATCTGTTAAATTGGAATTAATTCCTTGGTTGGGCAATCAAAACCTAGATTACTAGAAAGTGAATTTTACCTCTCGGTCTCAAGAACACAAACTAGTCAATCTCAATAAAGATAAAGATTTAAAAACCCTACAATTGATTCTTCCTTTTGAGACAGAAACCAATTATATCAAAATTCTATTTTCCTATTATTAATTATCTCCTCTCGGTCTCAAATTAATAACTATAAACCTAATCCAATTTTCATCTCTCGATCCTTCAATTGAAAATAGATTTTGAAGTGAAAAACATAGAATTTGAACCAATTAATTAAGGGTTGGATTTAATTGAATTAACACATATTGAAAAGGATGGAAAAAACCCTAGAACCTGTTAAGGGTTCTAGCCTAACATAATTGAAATAAACATTGCAATTTTACATAAATAAACTTACTTGAATCATTAAAACAATAGGAACCTTGAAATACTTGAATGTCTTGAATCCAAAGCAACAATAAAAATTAAAGAGTACTGGAAAATTAAAGGGTTTAATGCTAAATAATGCTGAAAAGAAGATTGAAAAACTGAAAACTAAAAGTGTATTTTCGAGCCTAATAAGTCATATTTATAGGGGGGAAAAAAGACCTAATTTGAGTATTGGGTAAAAATAGCAAAAACTGCCAAAACAGGCCCAAAATAGCTTTTTCGGGCCTCCGTGTCGATCGACACAAATCCTGTCGGTCGACAGGATTGCAGAACACCAGTTTTCGGAGTTTTGACCTCTGTTTCGGTCGACACAAATCCTGTCTCTCGACACAGAAACATCCCTCTACGCAGTCTCACGGTTTTGGCCATAACTTCCTCTCCCAAACTCCGATTGACCCGATTCCAGTTGCGTTGGAAAGCTAACTCAAAGATCTTTCCATCCATGTTCTCCATTAGCTCAGATTCTATTTGTGGAAGAAGTAGTGACTGTTCCTTTAAACAACTGCTGCTTTCGGTACGGGTTTCCATTGGATTTGGCCTAAAACCTGCAAAATATTACCATGACAAGCATAATATCCCCTATAAACACTTCATGCTCGATTATTAACTAAAAACTCAAGTAAATGCAAGAAAACAATAAGAAAACAACGTGATAAGTGAGACAAAATACGAGCTTATCAATCTTCTTGACGGATTTTCAATTGATGATGTCCAGATCTAAGGTCAATCTTCGAAAAGACCTTTGCTCCCTTAAGTTAATCAAAGAGATCGTCAATTCTGGGGAGTGGATACTTGTTCTTCAGGGTGAGTTTGTTCAACTCCCGGTAATCAATGCACATACGCATAGATCCGTCCTTCTTCTTCACAAACAGGACAGGTGCTCCCCAAGGCGATACGCTGGGTCGAATGAATCCCAGATCTAATAGCTCTTGTAACTGCAGCTTCAACTCTTGCAGTTCCTTAGGGGCCATCCTATATGGGGCTTTTGAGATAGGAGCTGCACCTGGTTCAAGATCGATGACAAATTCCAATTGCCTATCTGGCGGCAATCCAGGTAGCTCATCGGGAAAAAAATCTTCGAATTCTCTTTCGACTTCTACGTCACTGACAGTAATGTCCTTCTTGTCATCCTCATTGAGGTACACAAGGTAAGCTCGACTATCTTTTATGTTGGCCAACCGGTACGCTTGTATTGCGGAGATTAAGGGAATCCTGGTTCCTTTCCGAACTTTGTACAAATGTACAGGCTCTCTTCCAGACTGTCCAAAGGATACAATTCGGTCCTTGCACCGAATGGTAGCACGGTTCTCTTCTAACCAGTCCATTCCTAGTATGACGTCCACGTCTCTCATTTGCAGGACGTTCAGACCATTGGCTCTTAACTTGCATGCTCCAAAAGAGATTTCTAGGGTTGGACAAATAAGGTTCGAGAGAGCTGACCCTCCGGTTGGGGTCACTATGCACAAATCATTCTTCGTTCTCTCGGTACTAAGTCCTAGATTCTGAATGCAATCTTCGGATACAAACGAATCTTCTTTCCCTTTCGGTTGTTCCAGAGCATAGGCTCATCCTTGTCGTGCTTGCTGTTAAGTTGGCTGTTGCTGCTGCGGCTGCTGCTGCTGTTGTTGAGGCACTTGCTGGATCGGCTTGGCTTGAATAGCGCGCTTACGGGTGTTTCGCGGTTGCTGCTGGCCTTGGTTGTTTTGGTGCTGGTTGCGATAATCTGGCCGATTGTTGCTCTGGCGACACTGTGATGAATAATGTCCCAGACGTCCGTAGTTGTAGCAGTTGGCACGGTAAGCAGCGCATTCTCCTTGGTGGTCTCTTCCACAGCGATTGCAGCGTTTGATGGCGAAGTTGCCTTGACGGTTGTTCCCTTGATTTTGAAAGTTCCTTTGATTTCCGACTTGGTTGTTGTGGAAATTCTGATTGCCTTGCCAATTTTTTTTCTGTCCGGCTGTCAAAGTTTGCGGGACATCTTCTTGCTTTCTCTTTGTTCCTGCTTCCGCTGATGGCTCTGGCTTGTTAGACAATAGAGCTGCTAACAGTCCATTCTTTAGTGCTGCTTCAATGTTCAAGGCTCGCTGCAGTGCGTCCTTGTAGTCTAATCCGGTCAGGCAAGCAATGGAAGCTTGGATGTTTGTTCTTAGTCCAGATATGAACTGGAGTGCCTTCTTCTGCTCAGTGTTCACCGCGTCTGGAGCATATCTCGACAGACTGTTGAATATGCGATCATACTCCATCACAGACATTTCTCCTTGTACCAGGTGATGAAATTCTGCCTGCTTCTGAACTTGATACGTCAGAGGAATATACTTGGTGTAGAATTCCTCTTTGAAATTGTCCCAAGTTAGGGAACCTTCTTGCTCAGGGGTGAGCGTCTTCAGATGGGTATCCCACCAGTGTTCAGCTTCATCAGTCAACTGGAAGGAAATGCACTGGACTTTCTCCTGGTCAGTGCAGTTGAGAATTCTGAAAATTCGCTCCATGGATTTGATCCATGTCTCAGTTTTTGGCGGGTCCTCGATTCCGTCTAACAGTGGAGGATTTTGTCGGGTGAAAATCTCCCCGATTCTTCTAGTTTCAACAGGAGGTACTTGTGCCTCTTCTTCGTAATAATCCCAGTTTTGTTCGGGATACGGTCCGTCGCCTTATTCTTGGTGTGGTTTATTTAGATTTTCGTGAGGTTGGCCTCTTCCATGACCTCTTCCTCGGCCTCGTCCATGGCCTCGACCTCTTACAGGGGCTTCTCTAGGCGGCATGCTGCAAAAATAAACGATCATTAAATGGGCATTTAACCCGAGGTACGAGCACTGTGTGAGAGAAAAATCCTTTTCAGGATCGCAATAAGAACAATAATGATGAATACAAATTCACTTAACATGAAGGGGGTTATCCCACAATTTAGGGTTAACCATCTTTTAAGGGACAATATTCCCAACAATGCTCGGCAACTGCCAAGTTTACACAATTTCCACAAGGACAAGATAATTGATATCATAACACAGAAAACTTAAGTCATTACAAGAGAATATACATCCGCATGCCCGGGAAAGTGGGCGGGTAGCACTTTTTCATTAGAATGGGATGGCCTACTTGGAAAACTGGGCCTCCCTTGACTACCAAGATTTACATCCGATCATTCATCTCCCGAGAGAGGAATAATGGCTTTTAAAGCCTCCTACTCCAACTATTACAGCTGGTTAATAATAGGCCCAAACAGGCGCCTTACATGACTACCGATTCAGTTCTACAATTCGTTAACAGAAATTACACACTAAAAGTTACATCATATATATATATGCATCCATAGATAGATAAGGAAGATGATCAAAGGTCATCGTCCGATGATTCGAACATTCCATCGTCTGAAAAATCAACCACCTCGGGAGGGGTTGCAACTTCCTCATCGGGGTCCTTGTCACCAATATTCCATGGCTCATCTCCCCACTCCTACTGCCATTGTTGCGGCCAGTTTGCGGCGATCCAATCGTTGTTGGGCTGGGCAGCACCATCTGGTGGGGGCATCTCCTGATCGGAATTAAACCGTTCATCTTCGTCCTCTTCTTCTCCTTCATCATTCTCATCTTCATCCCCATTGACCTCCTCATCATCCTCAGCTTCATCGTCTGACCCTTCTTCACCCTCGGGGTCTAGGTATTGATCCCCGAGTCGGTCACGCATCTTGTGTCTCCAGGCTGTCGGTACGGGGCAATCCAAATCAGGATTCTGAGAATCCTCGGAGTCATCATCAGGATAGGTGGGATAGTGACTGGCATCTAGATCCTCGTCGCTGGGTCCATAGGAGGAATCTTCTTCCGGGTTTTCCTCAGATTCGCTGTCAGATACAAAGCTCCTAGCTTGGGAAGATCCCGCTTCGATGTCGTGGGGTTGAGGTGGATCCTGGAAGGTGACTTGCTGACGGCAGATAAGGGTAATAAATCCCTCCAGGTCAGACTCGTCAGCAGGGGAGTCGTCCAAGTAGTTCACAACGTTAACCTGAACCCATGGTTGCCACTGAGGGGGCATCAGCTCAGCTAGGCAGCGTAGTCCCTCCGTCCTAGTCACTCCGTGCGGGTGAGCATCCAACCAGAACTTGTAGAAATTCGATAGGAAGCGGCTCAGGGAGTCTCCTTGGCAGATTTGGTAGCTCCTGAAGTAACTGACTCGCCTCTCTCCTGAGGCGTTGCGAGGTAACGGTTTGCGGTGGGTGAACTTGCGTCGGGCCATCTGCGAACAGGTAAAGTCAAAAGTGTCAAGTGGTCGGCAAAATAATAGTAGTTTGAGTAACTTAAATAGCGAAAGTAACGCAATTATAAGGTAATAATTCTAGGTTCAACTACGGCGCATAATAGTCCTATCTTAATACAGACTTATTCTAGGTCTCTTGCGAAGGTAAACTAAAACATGCTCCCTATAAGCATCTAAGTTTTCTAATAAGGCCTTTACAATTAAAGCATTCGTGATGCATATGAAAATTCTTCATGAAAATGTGGCAATTTATGCATTGAAATTGAGATGCATCCATTTATGCATTGAAACTTCTGATAATTTGAAATGCATCTATATATGCATTAAAATCTCCATGATCCTTGATAAAAGAGATGCAACAATGTATGCATTAAAACTTTAACACTTTAACAAGAAGGCTTGTGCCTTAAACTTAAATGCAATCATTCATGCAAAATTCTTGATGTGGTGCCGAGTACGAGTGCAAGAGCTGGAGCTGGTAAAGAGGTCTTCAACTCATTGAATAAATTGGAGGCCTCGAAACGATGAGGTCCTCGGTTCAGAGCGAAAAGGAAAAAGAACAACCTTGCTATGATACTACTTTGTCATGTCCCAATTTAGAAACAAGGCAAAATAAAAGAATTGAGGCACATCAGGTATGAGACTTGCACTTGGGATATCAATCAATCAATAAGAACTTAAATGGATAAGATAGCAAGCATCACACTTATCCCAAGTTAAGCAAAATATGATAAAAGGGTGACTCCTCAAGAAGGGATCGTAGTTTCTTGAGTAAATCAAATATCAGAGTTTTAGCAAGATTTAGAATAACAAAAGTCTAACAAAAGACATTGATTCTAGCAACGGAAAGTTGTCAAGGAAGTATGTATATAAAGATACACACTTCCGCATCTAAACTATTACAAAAGATGAGTCTTCAGCTCCACTCCTCTGCTGCCTCGTACTCTAGCTTCGAGTCTTCTTTTAACCTGCGCATTTTAGAAATAATGCGAGGGGCTAAGTACAAATTTGTACTTAGTAAACACATGCCCGAAAAACATACATATATAGTTTTGTCATGCCTTTATTTATAGGGTCGCTCATGGGGTTTTTAACTTTGAAATCCTCCCATGGCACCAAAATATTTTATGAATGAGCATGCTCTTTTACACAGTTAAACTATCTGCAATGATTATTTGACTGGGAGGCGGCCTCCAACCACAGTCACGACGCTAGTCCATGTAGGGCGCGACTGATGGTCCCGGTTTTTCAGAGTATAAACGTCACGCAGCGGAAAATAATATTAAGTCGT
>JAPKLW010001469.1:0-20714 GCA_026898455.1 Plectranthus barbatus
ATTGTGATAATTATTTTACATGTTTTTGTAATTTATATACCCAATGAATACATTAAATGTAATATTATATTATTGTTCTTAAATAAAATTGAAACTAACTAATATATGTGAATTTTCAACTAATCTATTACTCATTCTTTACTAAAAGATATGTATGAGTTGTCTAACTATATTTTAGAGAAGTTGTTGCTTATATATGTTATTGTATATTTTTTACTATGATTAAAATGCAATCTAAATAATAAATTGAAAATAAGAGAAGAGATGTGAGAAACACAATAGAGATACATGGTGTGCATTTGTGTGTATTAATCGGAGAAACTAAGGTAATAATAAATATATGTTATATGAAACTATATTTGAGCAAATTATTAATATATAAGTAATAGATAAGTGTAAAATTTGATGAATGAATATTATATACTTTATTTTTTTTTTACCACAAATGAATTTATAGTTCGATTTTTGTTTTTCTTTTTCAAAATTAATCATTTAGTTTTATTTTAAAATTAATGATTTATCAAAGCACCATCAACTAAAGAAAATTTGATTTGAAGAGGTTGTAAAATGACTTTAATTTACTTGATGTGTGGTAAAAGTATTGAAATTAACATCATAACAAATTTTTAATACCCATATTGATTGTCTATAAATAAAATATCAAACTTAATATTAAAATATAAATAATTAAATTTCCACGCATCGCGTGGGTGCCATACTAGTATATATTAAAATAAGACCGGAGGGTATAATTATAAAATTGTAGCTGCAATAATAGTATATTAATGGAACTGTAGAGTTTATTCATTATTAAGTAATAGTTTTCATAAATTACTTGATTATATTTATACATAGACTTATTATATTTTAGCATATGAAAATGATAACAATATACTATAGATTTTATTTTATATTTTTCTTTCATAGAATATATATTTCATTATTTATATATGTATATCAAAAATAGTTTTTTTAATTAAGATATTTTCAATGTTTTTATTCAAAATATATAACTTTATGATCATTATTTTAGGTAATATTATCAATAAAATAGAGCTCAAAATCACACTAAAAGTAATTTTTAAAGAATACAAAACTTATTGTTCATAATATTCATATAAAGATTTATGAAAATAAACAATTATTTTGCTTAATTTATTTAAAACTATTAGAATATCACATTAAAAAACCAAACTAAAACAATAAACAATATTAGCACACAATAATCTATTATTTCTAGGAGAGAGAGGGGTTTTTAGAGCAAGTGTTCAAGCACCTACTAAAGAGACTTATTTGAATAAGTTGTAAAGTGAATCTAATTTGTTTGATGTAAGATCATTGTATTGAAACAACATAACACGTTTCATTTTCTGTAAACAATTGCAAAAAGTTTGGTTATTAATTTCCAAATTAGGTTGTTGATCTCTGATCCGACTTAAAAATAATAAATTAAATTAATCGTGTTTAAAAATATTATTGTGATATACAATACACAAGAACATATATGCTTCTTTTATTGCATTGAAGACTTGAAAAGTTTAAAATGTGCATTAGTTTGAGAACATTTATTTTAACATTAAACACATTATTTCGAAAATGAGCAATCAATAAAGGGATAAGGTGTATCAAAGAAATAGATTGACAAATAAAGTGGAGTGAATGTAAAAGACAACGGTTTTAAAATCTCGTCTTTTCTACAATAGACACCAGTTTTGTAGAGCAAACAAATCCATCTTACCCAAAAAAAATTACTTTAATTTCCGTAAACATTTGCATTCATGATAAAAAGCGTAAGATGGACAAGAAACGGCGGAAGCAAAAACTCTTCACTCAACCTACCAACACCATCCTTCCTATGAGGGTTAGGAAATTAATAATGCATTAAAGAAAAAGTCTTGGGCAAGGTCCACATGTAATTTATTTTTAAGAGATAGTCCCGTGAATAAGAAAAAAGAGTTGAGAATAAGGAAGAAGAGAGTGCGAGGGATTGAAAATAAGGATGCAGATTATTTTTCTCATTTTTTCAGTTTTTATTTATCTTTTTTACTGTTTAAAATTAAATACTGCCCCTATATCAAATTTCTAATTCGCCACCAAACTAATATTATACTCATTACCCCACATATTATACTGACGGCCACCAAATTAATGTAAAACTTTTATATTCTTACATACTTTTATCTCTCTTTTAGTTTTCTATATAATAATATAATATAATATCATATACTTACTCTCCTTTATGAAAAAAATTCAAAATATTATAGACACATCAATTGAATATTAAAATATATTATAACTCTTTTTAATTTCTAACAATATCTTAACTTCATAACTTTTAACTTTTAAGGTTTTTATTTATTTAATAAAAATCATTTGAACTAAATACTTAAAGCATAATTGAAAATGTGTCCTTAAGTATTATAAACAATTTTAATAAAATATATTCAGGTCAATTGATCACTCCATTGAATTTCGGGCTCAATTCTATTGAGCCTAGGTTGACAATTCTTGACATAACACGATAATCTGATACGAATTCGAACGATAATAAAGAGCGAAACACAACACACTCTGTTAAACTCTAAAGAAAAAACACAACAAAATTCATTAAACTCTAAACACGAACACAACGTGACACGAACATGATATTTACTTGTTAAGAATCTAAAACCTGATCCGATAACATGATATATCATGAACCCAAAAATCTTTTAGCAAGGTTATGGTGGGTAACTTGAACATGAGATATTATTGAACACAAAATCCAATACGAACACCACACAAATTTTGTGTGGGTCGACACAATAGCAATCAGACATAAACTTTGATATGCATGATAATCCAACACATACGAACTGTCAGCCCTAATTGTAGCCATTTTCGCTAAATTTTTTTAGGTTAAAATATTTTAACCATAACCTACTTTTTGATACAGTTTAATCAACAAATTCATAAGTTATGACCTAAATTGACATCCCTAATTTTAAGTATAAGGAGATTCTTTCTCAAATCTCAATATTACATTTTATTAAAAAAATAATTTAATATTAATCTTTTGCCCTCATTGCCCAATATAAAAAATTAATTAAGAAAAACAAAATATCCTCCAAATAATTTCCAATCCAAAAATATCAAATCAGATTTGCTCTCGTCATTAGTATGATAGTAGAGGTGACAAATCGTACGGATCGAACTTTTATTGTGTCAATTCATTATTGACTCTATTCGTTAATGCTTATTTATTTAGGAAAATCTCAATCTATATTCGTATCCAAACCGATAAGGCCAAATTTATATCTGCACGAATTCAACCAAATTTTATATTTGTCTAGTAAGGAGCCAATCTGATAAAAATTGAATACAGATCCATCATACAATACAATAGGATTTTGAAAAAATATGATGGAACTTGAAAAAATAATACATCCTCTGTCCCGTTGAAGTAGTCCCATTTCCCATTTTTGTTTGTCCCATAAATTAGTTCCATTTTTTTAAAATGACAAATTTTTTCACACTCACCAATAAAATATTAATACCATTACACTCACAACTCTTAATCTCCGTGCTGAAAAGAAAAAGGACTACTTATATGGGACGGAGAGAATTAAGAGATTTGATTCTTTGAAAAGAAACTAATATTTTAAAATGAAATTAATAGTTATAATATTTAAATAAAAATAATATATTTTTTTATCAATTATTATCGGATAACCGAATCTGATTAACAAATTATTGATCTAATTCGCATCCGATCCAAAACTTTCATGTTTTTATCGTATTATTTTAATATGGATTCATATCCATTATTATATTATTGTCAAAATTATCATATTGTGACATAAATCGCCACATAGCTTATCCAAATACTCCCTCCGTCCCGGCTGAATTGTCCCGGTGACTTTGGGCACAATAACCAAGGTGTGTGAGTGTAAAGTAGTTGAGTGGAATTAATATTTTATTGTTAGTGTGGAAAAGTTGCCTTTTTAAGTAATGGGACAATTGAGATGGGACGGACGAAAAAGAAAAGTGGGACAATTGAGGTGGGACGAAGGGAGTATTTCTTATATATAAAAAAGAGAAAAGAAAAAGATTCATCATAAATTCACTATCCCCTCTATAAAAAAACCTCATAAGTTTCTGCAACTATCGACCACAACACTTGTGGTCGCTGCTACATCAGCATTTATAACAATAAAAAAATCAGAACATGCTTTCTCTCTCTTTCTTCATGGTGGACCGAAACAGACCCAATCACAAAAAATTGTGGTCCCCACATATATTTATTTTCAAATCTTTATTTATTGACCATTAAATTAGTAACAATTGTCTTCCTTCTATTGATTCATTAATTTTATATAATTATAATAATAAAATTAATATATCTCTTATATAATAACATAAAAATAAATAAAAATTATACCAAAATTCACAACTTTTTATTATCTACAAATAGAGTCTAATTTTAATATATATATATATATATATATAAATTTGATATTCATATAATTTAAAATGAGTTAATTTTTTAATTGGTTATAAATTTTAATTGGTTTCAAAATGGATACTTGACTTATATTTTAGTTCCATAATGGTTTCAATCTTTTTTTTTTTATCAAATTATTCAACAAGTATAAAATAACAATGAAGTGTCAAGTTTGATATTTTAAAAATAAACTGAATCAAATAAAATATATATATATATATATATATATATATATATATATTTATTTATTTATTGTGGTTGAGTGATTGAGTGGTCATTGATAAACTTTGTAAAAATATTATGGTTGGGTTGGAGTGATAATTGATGATGTAGAAGTAAGAAAAACTGATAAAATATAAAAAAGGTTGGGTGATTAGACCGGTTGCTGATAAACATAGTCTAAGAATCACTCCCATTATCAAAATCACCACTCAATTTATGCTGCCCTCCCTAATTAGGCTAGGTTCTTAAATGCAACAACGGCAGACAATATGTAAGTAAATCAATGCACTTTACGTGTTTAGGGCCATAGTGGTGGAATCACAAAATTTTCGAGGGATTTTATTTGATTTCTATGGATAAATTTTTCGCCCTTCTTAATTTTAGTTTTTTAAACTTTATTTTTCTTCATCAAAAGCTTTTTTTTTTAAAAAAAAATTCTGTCAATGAAGATAATTATTTCATAAGAAATTGGATTATCCTATAATTAAAATGAAAAAACTTCCTATTAAAAGGGCTGATACATGTCGTTGGTCTCTATTATTATTATTTATAAGAGATTTACGGTACCGTAAAGTTTGCAAACAAAAGATGCTTCGACATAGGCTGGTCACCTAGAGTCGAACCTCGACTTGTGTTGTTATGACACTTGGGTATGCCCAACTCATATTGTAAGGCTTTCAAGCCTCGGTTTGTTGGCTTTAATATATACACTCTTATTTGACAAAGAAAAAGGAGAAGGTTTTTTGCAAGATCATTTTAATAGTGAAATTTATTACATCTATGCTTGTAAAAATCATAAGATGCTAGTCCGACGCTTGGGTGGGGGTGTAGGTATTTTCTAAGTGATAATTAATCGGTAAACTAATTTTTTATACTTAATATTTATAAGTATATTTATCAATAAATAAAAATTTAAATTATATAAATTTTAAATATTTTTAAAACATACAAAAAATAAACTGCGTGAATTGACTCAGCAATGCATAGCCTACTTAGTTAGCCATCTAAATTGACGCGCGCCTAGGCGAATTGGATAGCCTAGGCGCCAATTACTCGCCAAATCGATTAGATATGGGAATTTGAGGAATTTTTATTCGGCTAGTGATCGTCTAGACCTAGGTCGGCAAATGCGATCCTAAGCGTGTATTTTTACAATAATAATTATATCATTATAATTTATATTATTTAAACTGAATAAATACTAACATCATCTTTTAAATATGTACTTTTTTATAATATCATTAATTATGAAAATGCATCTTCTATAAAAAGAAAAAAAGATTTCACAAATTAAAAACTGTCAAAACTTAAAAGTGCTTTTGCCCAAAAAAACCCTTGAAACCTTCTTAAGAATGGAGCAATTTCTGTTGTACACGATCACAATGTCGCTCACTCTCATAGTTCTATTTTGCGTTTGGTATTTCATGAAAAGGCTGCTGAAATCAGGTGGTGGAGAAACCTCACCGCCGATGCTCCCCATCATCGGAAACCTCCACCAACTCGGCCAGTTGCCTCACAGATCCCTCTACAAACTATCCACCAAATACGGCCCTGTAATGTTCCTCCGATTCGGCAGGGTACCGGTGTTGGTTGTTTCGTCGGCTGATGTGGCGAAGGAGATAATAAGAAACCACGACCTCGCATTTGCGGACAAGCCCACCACAAAAGATTTCAAGAAACTATTCTATGACGGAAATGACGTCTTCAACTTGCCATACGGCGAGCGGTGGCGGAAGCTTCGAAGAATCATCATCCACGAGCTGGTGAGCAGTAGCCGAGTGAAGTCATTCGAGTCCATCAGAGAAAAAGAAATAGCTCTACTTGTAAAAAAGATTGAGGAATGCAGTTTTTCTTCGAGGCCGGTGAACTTGTCGGAAATGATGGCAGCGCTGACGAATGACTTGATCAGCCTTGCTGCTACCGGGAAGAAGCTGAGTGAAGAAGAACGCGGGAACACGTTTCTAGAAAATGTTGATGAATGTGTGGAATTGATGGGGAATATCTCAGTCGGAGAATTTATTCCGTGGCTTGCTTGGATTGATAGATTAAACGGTCGTCATGCTGCCGTGGATAGGCTAGCCAAGAAAAGAGATGAAATCTTCGATGCAATTATTGAAGATCACTTGAAAAGCTCATGCACAAGCAAAGAAAGTTTTGTTGACATTTTGCTTGGGATTTACAAGGGTGACACTCCTGGTGTCTCCATTAACCTTACAACCGTCAAAGGCGTGATTTTTGTAAGATTCCTTAGCCTTATATCAAATCCATACTTCGGTTTCATTAATCTGTAATAATTCATCGTCATTCATTCATACGTATAGGATGTATTTGCTGCCGGAACTGAGACGTCCGCCACGACTCTTGTATGGATCATGACGGAGTTGATAAGGCACCCAACAATAATGAAAAAACTGCAAGATGAAATAAGAGGTATGATGAAAGAGAAACAAGATAACATATCAGATGATGAGTTGGAGAAGATGCATTATTTGAAAGCTGTGATAAAGGAAACATTCCGCTTGCACCCTGCAGTCCCAGTCTTCACCCGCCTCACAAGAGAAAAGGTGAATCTAATGGGATATGACGTTGCAGCTAGGACCCTGGTTATCATTAATGCATGGGCTATTGGCCGGGATCCCAACTGTTGGGACAGCCCGGAACAGTTTATGCCCGAGAGATTCTTGAATTCGTCCATCGACACCAAGGGATTTCATTACCAATTGATCCCATTCGGCACCGGACGAAGAGTCTGTCCGGGGCTGGGATTTGCAACCGTCTCTATCGAGCAGACGGTTGCAAATCTCATGCTCAAGTTTGATTGGGCATTACCCCACGGAGCTAAAGGAGAAGACTTGGATGTCACTGAGCGACCGGGCTTTACAGTTGGGAAGAAAAACCATCTTTTTGTTGTTGCAACAGTCAATTCCAGCCCTAATTAGCTTAGTGCAATTGAGTTTCTTTGCATAAATTATTAAAATGAAGTCAATTCAACAATTAGAGTAAAGCAAATTGGATTGCTTTTTATAGAACAATGAAATAAAATATGATATTAATGTGTGTTCTTTCATATAATAGAAAAACCTCGATTCTTGTAGTTCTTTCTTTTAATTTTTTTAATAGATATACATTAATTTAAACTCACGCAGCTCGAATCTGTGGCTTTTTCATATACGTAAGGTGCTTTCATGACTACACCCCGAAAGGGAACATCAGTAATTCAGTGGTTGTTGAGTGGTCACGTATCTAATTATCAACACATTTTAAAATTAAAAATTATTCCACTCTATGAAAAGTAAATCTTTATTTTTTAAAAAGTATTGAAAGCAAGGTATTGATTAAAAGACTAAATTATCTGTCCAAGAAAAATAGCACACAAGAACAAAGAATGCGTGCACTGGTCTCCACAAGATTGATATCAATACTTGTATTTCTTTTGGTAGTTATCAGATACATTCTTTCATAAGAAACTACCTCTCTATATATATACAAAAGCATAACAACTGAAAAACAGAGAAAGAAACTATTCTGAACAGTTGAGACTAATCATTCATCGCTTCACAAAGTTTGTTGCTGAACAGACACATTAAGTCGCATTTCCGCAAATGCGATATGCTTGAGTTATTGTCAAACCACAACAATATCCACCTTTTGACACTAACTCAACCCACCAACGATTTCCCATTTTGCTTTCCATCCTTAAAACTTCCCATCACAGGGTTTCAGACAAAGATCAACAGTCATCTACTCCCACCAACTCTAAACATTGATTAAATTTAGAAGCTCGTAATACCTTGGTGAGCATGTCGGCTACATTTTCTTCTGTGGATATCTTCTCAAGTCTCACAACTCCCTTGCTGACTATGTCTCTAATGAAATGTAGCCGCACATTGATATGCTTTGACCGCTCATGAAATACTTGGTGTTTTGCCAAATGAAGTGCACTTTGATTATCATACATGATGTGAACAGTCTCCTAAATTATCCCAAAATCTTTGAGGATACCCTGCAACCTTATCGCCTCTTTTGTTGCCTCTGTAGCTGCCATATATTCAGCTTCTGTTATTGATAATGCCACCAAAGATTGCAAGACATATTTTCATACTACAGCTGATCCAAAAAGATTGAATATGTATCGAGTTCGCAATTTCCTTGTATCAATGTTTGTAGCAAAATCTGAATCTACGAAGCCAAGTAGAGGATTCTTTGGATTTATAATATTTCTGTAATTTATTCCCAAACCTGACTTGGTCCTCAAATATCTGAAAATCCACTTTAAACCACTCCAGTGCTTCGGTCCAGGATCTGCCATGAATCTACTCATCACACTTATGGAATGTGCCAAATCTGGTCTTGTGCATATCATAGTGTACATTATTCTCCCAATGGCATTTGCATATGGGATATTGGACATCTGCTCCGCTTCTTCTTTATTTTGAGGCTTGTCATTGATTGAAAACTTCAAGTCCTGTGGTAAAGGACATGAGACATCCCTGCAAATGCAAATATTAAATATGCTCAAAACAATTTTTATGTAATCCGTTTGTGAAAGTCACAACTCTCCAAACTTTATGTTTCTAATGATATTCA
Source organism: Plectranthus barbatus (assembly GCA_026898455.1). Taxonomy (NCBI): domain Eukaryota; kingdom Viridiplantae; phylum Streptophyta; class Magnoliopsida; order Lamiales; family Lamiaceae; genus Plectranthus; species Plectranthus barbatus. The sequence continues at coordinate 9,293 of JAPKLW010001469.1, forward strand.
TTCCTAATATTCTCCTTGCACTCCCAATGTCCTTCATCTCGAATTTGTTATTCAACTCAGTCTTCAAGAGCTCCACCTCAATTGAACTCTCACTTGCAATTAACATGTCATCAACATATAATAATAATAATAAGTAGACAGTAGGCCTCTTATTTTTCTTCCTAAAATAAACGCATCCATCATATTGAGATTTTGAAAATCCAATCTTTGTAATAAAGCTGTCAAATTTAAGGTACCATCGTCGAGAACTCTGCTTTAAACCATATATAGATCTCTTTAGATGACAAACTTTATTCTGATATGCACCATATGAGAATCCCTCTGGCTGCGCCATAAAAACAGTCTCTTGCAGATCTCTATGCAAAAATGTCGTCTTTACATCTAGTTGTTGCAGACTTGCAGTTCCATATTGAACTGGTTAACCAACACAAGTAAAATTCTGATTGACACATGCTTGATCACAGGTGAGAAAATATCATTAAAATCAACACCCTCTCTTTGATTGTATCCTTTCGCCACAAGTCTCGCTTTGTATCTAATTTCCTCTCTATCGCCATTCACATCTATTTTTCTTTTATAGACCCATTTGCAACCAATTATTTTCTGGTGCATGGATTTATCAACCAGAATCCAAGTACGGTTTCTCAAAAGCGATTCAATCTCCACTTTCATAGCTTTAATTCAATAGTGTCTTTCTTTGGAGTTTACTGCTTCAAGATAATTCCTTGGTTCCTGATAATCCAACTCTTCTGCAACACTTAAAGCATAAGCAATCAAATCAACATGCCCATACCTTGATGGAGGGATTATGCATCGTCTCTGTCTGTCTCTTGTGAGCTGATAAATACTCAAATTGTCTGTTGAATCTGAATGAACTTCATCTTCATTAGGTACTTGTTCTTCATTGGGAGTAACGGTTTGGTGTTGATTTGTATCTAAGTCCACCTCAAGTTCAATATTCCCTTGGTCATCTCTATTATCTTGTTGTCCCCACTCCTCCTTTAATTTCAGATATGGCATTTCACATTCTTTAAATGTTACATCCCTACTTATCATCACTCTTTGTTTTCCTAACTTTGTGCACCACAACTTGTAACCTTTCACACCCTTAGGATACCCAATAAAGATGCATTTTAAAACTCTTGCATCTAATTAATCTTGCCTAACATATGAATAGGCCCTGCACCCAAATGGTCTGAGGTAAGAGTAACTAGATATTCTACCATGCTACACCTCATCTGGTATTTTAAAACCTATGGTTGCTGATGGACATTTATTGATAAGATGGCATGCAGTTGAGACCGCCTCTCCCCAAAAAGACTTAGGTAGACCAGAGATTAGTAACATACCTCTCACCCTTTGAAGGACAGTTCTATCCATCCTTTCAATTACACCATTTTGTTGTGGGTTCCCAGGGGTTGTTCTATGTCGTTGAATACCTTTATTTTTGCAAAATTGTTGGAAATCTTTTGATAGGAACTCAAGTCCGTTATCCGTTCTCAAGATTTTAAAGCTTCTGTCCTTTTTCATTTTTTACCTCGTTATGCCATTCCTACAACTTGCTCAGCGTATCAGACTTATTTTTCAAGGTATAGACCCAGAGCTTTCTTAAAAAACCATCCATAATGCTTAAGAAATATTTTTCTCCACCTGTAGACTGAGTTCTTGCAGGACCCCATAAGTCCGAATAGCAGTAATCTAAAGGACCTTTGCTTATGTGGGCTCCTGTACCATACGAGAGTTTTTTTTCTTTACTCAGAACACATGGTTCACATGTTATTCTGAAGGTGTTGGGACTCTTCAATCTTCCCAATTTCCTCAACTCATTCAAACCTTTTTCACTCACATGGCCCAATCTCAGGTGCCAGATATGTGATTCATCTTGATTACAAAATTCAGACTCTCCTATAATAGTGACAACATCAAGATAGTATAAACTATGTTTTCTTTTTCCTTTTAAGATGATATTGCAGTCTCTCAGAACATGCAACACACCATTTATTGACTGGAAACTATATCCATTTGACTCTAACATACCTAAAGATATTAAATTCCTTTTCGATTGAGGGATATACCTGACTTGTGTTAGGATCTTGAAAGAACCATTGGGCAGTTTCAACTTGATATTTCCAATTCCTTTTACATGACATGTTTGGTTATTCCCAAACATTACAGCTCCATAGTTTCCGAACTTCAAATCTGTAAACCATTAACTATGTGGAGTCATATGGAAACTACATCCTGAATCAAGAATCCATTGTTGTCCCACCGTTGAGTCGGTAATGTTCAACAACTCAGCCTCTTGATCTTCTGTAACAACCTCAAATGAATTTATGGTCTGAACTTTATTCGGTTGCCTTCTCTTCCAAGAATAACAATCTTTTTTAAGATGCCCCTCCTTTTTACAAAAATGGCATCTTCTTGATTCTTGTTCTTCTTGACCTTTCACATGATTCGTATGATATGGCTTCTTGAATTTATTATTTTCTCTCGGTTTTTCTTTCCAAAACTTATGCCTGATATTTAGACTGCTGCAGTAGTGACAACCATTTTCCTTTCGTTGTTTTTCTGCAACTCTTTGGGAGAGAGATGGTAGTTTCCCTTCCAAATAACATTGTATCTTTAAGATGCTCGTAACTCTTGAGACAAAAAACCAGTTATATTCAATTCATCTTCCTATTATTATTCTTCTCATCTCGGTCTTTCGATTAACAGTTATGAACATATAATCAATTTCATCTTCGATCCATCATCAATTTTAAATTCTATTAATTAAATCAGGAATTGAAACCATGCAATTTTGAGTTGATTAATCTAACATGCAAACATGATTAACTACACATAGCCCTAGAACTCGCTAGGGTTTCTAGCCACTCATGATAGACAAAAACACAAGAAGCATATTATTAAATTCCATAATAAACCTTACAATGAAAAATAAAGGTTGTTCAAGTCTTCAATCTCCAAAAACTTGAATAATAAACTAAACTCCAATACTCCAAGAGAAGAACTAAGAGACAAGCCCTCAAAACTCGAGCAAAACAAGTATTTATAGAGGTAGAGGTGTATAAATTTGGATCTAGGGCCAAAAATATGATTTAACCATAAAAATCTCGATTTTTCCTTTTTCTGGGTCTCTATCGGTCGACACGAAGCTTGCGTCGGTCGATGCGGATCCCCTTGCGTTGGTCGACGTGGCCTTCAAATCGGTCGAGGCAGAGACCTTTTCCCCCCTTTCGATCCTTTTGCGTAGTCTCACAGTTTTGTCCATAACTTTCACTCCCGAACTCCGATTGACCCGATTCCAGTTGCATTAGAAAGCTAACTCAAAGATCTGTCCATTCTCATGCTCCATTAGTTCAGATTCCATGATTGGAAGAAGTCGTGACTGTTTCTTTGAACATCTACTATTTTCGGTACGAGTTTCCATTAAATTTGGCCTAAAACCTGTAAAAACACACCATGACAAGCATAAAACCCTCTAAAATGTACTCATGCTCAAAATATACAAATAAACTCAATAAAACTAAATAAAATTCTAGAAAACAATATAGATAAGTGAGTCAAAATCCGAGCTTATCAGACTTCGTCATATAAAGATTTTCCAATTTCTTCCAGACCCCTGCTGCGGTAGTTTCTTTTGATACCTCACGCAGGATCTTATCATGGAGGCACAATATAATCGTATTGTGTGCCTTTTCAAGAATCACCGATTTTTCCACAGCTAACATCAAAGCAGGAAATCCATCATCACCGTTCAAAGCTGCGGATAACCCTTGTTGTACAAGAACGCTCGCATTTTGATCCTCCACAAACCAATATCATTATTGCCATTGAACTTTTCGATTTCAAATTTTGTAGATGCCATTTTAATATGTCGTTGTCTCTTCACGTCCGTAATTCCCACAAATGGTGCCAATATTGATTAAAAGACTAAATTATCTGTCCGAGAAAAATAGCACACAAGAATAAAGAGTGCGTGTGCAGTCTCCACAAGATTGATATCAATACTTGTATCTCTTTTGGCAATTATCAGATACATTCTTTTATAAGAAACTACCTCTCTCTATATATACAAAAGCATATCAACTGAAAAACTGAGAAAGAAACTATTCTAAACAGTTGCGACTAATCATTCATCGCTTCACAAAGTTTGCTGCTGAATGGACACATTAAGTCGCATTTTCGCAAATGCGATATGCTTGAGTTATTGTCAAACCACAACGAAAGGTCATCTAAGCTTACTAAACTACAAATAACGATCATATCCCAAGTTTGAGAACACAAGACACTAAAAGTGTTACTTGCTACTCTTTGAATAGTGACTAAAGAGGGCATAATGATTCAATTTTGAAGTTTTACATTAGGTTAAGTTTCGGAAGATGGGCCTTAGTGAGTAATGAAAATTTGACTAGAATGTCACATTTAACCACGTTAAATTTATCCTACATATGCATAGAATTTGACCATATGTTGTTGTATATACGATTAATTTGCTTTAATTTATAAAATGTAAAATTGGTATGTTTTTGTGCCATTTTTTACATTATGTACTTTTGAAATGTTCTATGGAGTATGAAGGTTATGAAGTGTCACATGATGACTATTTTTGCACCGAGAGGGTGAAGAAATGAGGAAAAGATCGAGAAAATCATGAAATAAGTTGAAAAGACAAGAACGACAATCCAAAGGCATGATCAGCAGTGATCGGTTCATTGTAGAGATCCATTGATTAGAATATTCATGACTTCTTGATGAAAGCTCTTGATATTTACAGTGATTTTCCTATGCCAGTTAAAGTATTTATCCAATGAAAAATGAAAATTGAGATAATCTGACAGTGTTCCTCATGAGAATATCATGCTTGCTATACAAGAATAAAGATGAATAGATATGGTCCAAAAGTAACATCTAAGTAGTTAGTCAGTAGACCAATGACGCTGATATCACTTTATGGTCCCAAATTTATCAATTTTAATCACACAACAGAAGTCTTAAATGTAGTGGTCCAAATTGAGACTTGCTCAAGTCAAGTGGGGTTTTTCGAAACTTCTTACTTCTTAAGATATACTTGTTGGTGGTTGGGATGGCCTCCACCCATCTTGAAACATAATCCACAATTAGAAGGATGTAAGACAAACCTTGGGAAGGTGGGAATGGTTCCATGAAGTCAATCCCCCAAACATAAAAAATCTCAACCTCGACCATTAGGGTCTGTGGAATCTCATCCCTCCTTGAAATGTTGTCGGTCCTCTGGCAACGATCATAGCAAGTAATCCGGCCACGACAGACCTCATGGATAGAGGGCCAATAGAACCCGCTTTCCATCACCTTGAAAGCAATGCAATTTGCTGAATGGTGGAAACATGTAGGAGAAGAATGACAAGCCTCAATGACCTGCTGCCACTAGGACTGAGGAACACAACGACGAATGATGCCATCAGCACATCGGTGCCACAAGTAAGGGTCCTCCCAATAGTAGAATCTCTAAGGGACTAAGTCTCTAATGGAGAAATTGTTAGAAATCACAAGACAACTCGATATGACAAGAACCAAGTTTCTGAACTTGAAAAGAAGAACCTAAGAAACTTGAAATTCTGAAGACAAGTGTTTGTGCTTGAAACTTAGTATGGCCAGAAACTTAATTTCTGAAAACTGAGTTTTCCCGAAGTATGACAGAAACTGAAACTCACTTTGGAAATGTCGATTTTCAATTTCAATATTCCAAAAAGCACGTGGAACACAAGGATGTCGAAGTCAGACTTGAGAAATCTCAAAGTAAAGTAAAAAAGTCAGTATGAGGAAAACTCAAACTTAGATTCCTCGGACTGAAACTTAGTCTGACAAAAGCAGGTAGAAAGTACACTGCCAAAAGCAAAAGCAGATGGCAGAGCAGAGCAGGAAGAATGACTATGATTGGACGACCCAATCTCTGTCTCTAACAGTTGGATTGACATATCTAACAGACAGAAATTTAAATTGGCATCCTAGCACCTATATATAGCTCAATGCTTTGACATGAAAAATTTACGAACTCTAAAGCAAAGAAAAGCCGACACTCTGTCAAACTTTCTACTCAAAGCTCTCTATATTTTCGTGTTTCTGAACACAGGATTTGAGTTCCTAAATCAAGTTATTCCCCTTCGGTGCATCTGTCTGAAGTGCACGAGGCTGAAGCTCTAAGCTGAAGCTACCTGTTGGTGAATATTACTTTCCTAAGTAATATTCATAGCACATAATTCCTACTCTGGGAATCTGATTCCGACGGGCATAGCCAACATTACTGAGTTCTGGGAAAAACAAGCAAACATCCAACCAGGTTGTGGGGTGCATCCTTCCTTCAACCTGAAGAAGGAGTAAGCTTACAAGGAGTTTCTGGGCGAGTGACATCAGCATACCGAAGGACGGGGGTTTCCAACGGGCTGACCATAGATCGTGAGAAGGCTTGAAATTCTGAAACTTAGTGGAATCCCGATTAAGTTATGAAGAGTGGACGTAGCCAGTATAAATATCTTGTCTTATTTATTGTTTTATTAAGTTTCTGCACTAAGCTTACTTGCATATTTGAAACCTTCAATACTTGGCTAAGTATTGAAGTGTATATCTAAAGTGAAACTTAAAACTTACTTCGAGCTAAAATAATTTTTGACAAAACTGAAAACTGAGTCAAAGTCAATTTCAGTTTTGAGGACCAGGTGCAAGATTATTTAAACTTTTGCTGCAAATATTCATACTCTGATTTCGGGACTAACAGATAGTATAACTTATGAAATGTGTGCACACTCATGAAAACTGTTTTGATGCTATGGGTGGATTTGTTAATGATTAAAACCCCATGTGTAACCTTTTGAGAGGTGTGACAAACTATCTATTTTGTAATTGTTTTCAGGCATGTGCCACTAGGTATATTGGTATACTCAACCTTGTCCATTATTTCTGAAATATGCAGGTAGATGGTGATGATGATTAGGTGAGTTTGCTGGCTGAGCTTGAAGATGTTCTATTTTGTACCTGTTAACTTCCACTGCCAACAAGACATCGTGATGTAACAAGCAGGGGCGGATCTAGAAACTTGAAATTGAGGATACAATATATGAATAAAATAAATTGGGGATGCATTATTTAAAAAACTATATAAATAATATTTAAATATATAAAAATAGTAATAAAAATATATATTTAATAATAGTAGTAAAAAAACTTGTACCCCAATTATAAACGTAGATCCGCCTCTGGTAACAAGTCCTATTTACATGTCCCTCGAGGAGCTCGATCCATTCCCGATGAGGTGCACTTGCTTTTGCCCTATCTGGGATTTGATTATGAATTATTTATTTTAGTTATTGTCTTACTTCAACTCTCATCTCATAATTTATGTTATCTTTCCAAGTTGAATTATTATGTACCAGATGCGCACCTGATAGTAAATTTTTCTTATTTGAAAATCGGGGTGACATTAAAATAGGAGTAATACATGATAGAATATATGTAGAATTTCTCTTAATTTAGATAAGAAAACTATCATGATTTGATATATTCAAATGATTTAACTATTTAATATTATTCAGTTAGCTAAGAGCTCATAAATCTTAATATTCAATATTCAATGTCAAATCAAATTATATATTATCATGTGGAATAATTTAATACTGTTGTGATTGAGTTTTATATTTGAAATCACGAAGATAGAATTATAAATTTAATAAATAATTTAAAGTCTGATTTCAACCTATACTTGAGTGCAACAAGTCACAAAATAAAAGAAATTGCAATACAACAAACGAATATTTTGTGCATAAAAGTAGGCAAATATTATTCCATAAATACATTTGGTTTATGCAACTTCATTGGAGACAGCTTATATATTGGTATTTAAATATAATTTATGCATTATGAAATAATTAATGGGTGTTAAATATGCTATTTTTGTTATTCAATTGTCTACTGCATAAATATCATCGACAATTATATTCCAACGTGCTCAATGCATTAGTTCACAATTTAGTTTAGAGTTGGTCTCCTGTGAGACCGTCTCACTATTTTTTATTGTGAAACGGATCAAAATCCATACCCATTACAAAACAAATTAATTATGAGTTTACTTTTACAAACTCACCACTCCCAGCCCAACGACCACATCACCTGCAAGCACCTCCCAACTTTCCCTCGCAGTAACGCCTCTCAAGCTCCTTGTCTACAGCACCACCCTCTGCTCCCCCTCGGCCAACAGAGCTCTTCAAATCTCTCAACAAAAGTATCAATATTTGGGTTGGTGTTTGAAATTTCCGAGTATTAATGGAAGTTGGGGACATGGTTGGAATCGAGGCTTGACATGAGGTCACTCGAGTTGATGGCCTCGAGAGGATGCTGGCGAACAGTGGTGGTGGAGGTGCTTCTGGGGGCGACGAGGGAGGAGGGTGGTGGTTGAGGGTGGTCAAGAAGCCGTAGGTGGTGGAGGAAAAACTTAATTGCTGGAAAAAAAAAACTTAATTGTTGAATACATCATTTACAGTAAAGGAATACATCATTTGAGAACAAAAAAAAAAACTTAATTGCTGAATACATCATTTACAGTAAAGGAATACATCATTTACAGTAAAGGAATACATCATTTGAGAACAAAAAAAAACTTAATTGCTGAAAAAAAAATTAATTGCTGAATACATCATTTACAGTAAATGAATACATCATTTACAGTAAAGGAATACATCATTTACAGTAAAGGAATACATCATTTACAGTAAAAGAATACAATATCCTGCTCCTGATACACCCAACGAAGTTTCTTATCATCTGCGCCTTAATGCATCCTCACTACATGAGAACAAGCTTGTACTTAGCCCTCCTCCTATCCTTGGACTGATTCGACAGCAAAATCGCCGAGCCCCCACTCTAATAAAAATAGAAAGAAATTGCGAGGAAGCAGATGGACCGGCGGATCTCAGCAGACCTGAGGAGGATTCCTAATCAACACACAGATTATCTGTCCTCCTGATAGAGGCTTGAACCAGCACCACCGCCGCCGCCACAAGCTCAAGTTTCCGTCGTCGTGTCTGTGAACGTGAGGACGACATTGGAGAGTTTGTATCGTGTATTCTAAAGAGAGAGGGGTTGTTTTATTTGGTAAAGATGGGTATTCATTAAAAGATCCAATTAAAAAATATGGATAGAATTCAATCCATTTTACAATAAAAAATGGTGAGACCGTCTCATAGGAAACTTTGCCTTCAGTTTGTATTTTTTTTAGATTCTACTTAGCTTATATTTGTGGTTGTTAACATAATTTTTGTCAAAATTGTGATAAACATCATATAACTTTACGATACTATGGAGAGAATACTGTTGAAATGCATATAATCATTTTTTGATATAAGATAAGTATAATTAATGTGATAGGCTAAAATCATTGTGATATGGATCAATACAAGATAATATCACATTTATTAATAATTACAAACAAATGCGTAAAATGTACCCAACCTTAGATAATAGATTATAGGATGACTATGAAGTCTAGAGACTAAATAGGAGAAAGTAAAGATAAGAAAACACAATATCAAAATGTGAGTGAGAGATAGATATAAGATGGTTTTAAGTAAACATTATAAAGATGCAACACATATGAGAGTAAAATGACAAGAATAGTCCCTTAGTGGAGAAAGTACCTTATCCGTGACCGTGACCAAGGAATCACAGGTTCGAACTTTCCAAAAATATCTGGGTACGTGTGTTTAATATATGTATCTCTAATAAATAAAAAGTAATAAGTGGTGAGATAATGTCATTATAGTAAACAACATTAATTATTATTTGAGATTATAAATACTAGAGAATAAACAATGAAAAAAATCTCTGCATATTTTATAATTTGTAATAGTTAACTTAATAAAATTAAGTGTTCATATATTATTTTATCATTTTTATTGAATAATATTTTTATAAGTTTTAATAACAGAGTTGAAAGATATTTGGAGTTAATTTGAAACTTAAAATCATTGAAAAACTAAAATATGTTAATTTAGAATCTATTGCTAAAAGTAGATGCACATACTACCTAACTATGCACCGAGCAAAAAAAACTACTCAGCACAAAATTCTTATTTAAATTATTACATTAACTAATATATTTTTGAATATCGATATTCTTTTTTTGATGATTACATTAAATAATATTTGTTAAATATAATTTGACTTATTTAATAAATTTGTTGTAAAATGTTGGTATAGAATATGTTTATTTGTATAATTTAAAATAGTGATTTAATTTTCTTATTTATAAAGATTATGTTATATATTTATGTCAAATATGATTTAAAATATTATACATAAACTTATATGTTTAGCAATAAAATATTTAAAGTAAGGGAAGGTCTTGGGTTAGGCAGGCCTAAACGATTTAGGCGGGTTTTATCCATTAACCCAAGCTTTAGGCGGGTTTTATCCATTAACCCAAACCCAAACTCATATAATATACCCTATTTGGGATTGATGAACCCATTTGGGTAGGATAAAACCCGCCTAAACCGTTTAGGCCTGCCTAACGCAAGTTTTTGCCTTAAAGTAATATATATACTGCGCATTCCTAGGCAAAAAAAAATTACTAGTACACAAAATAAAAACATTTCAGACGCTTATCATAAACCATATTATTAAAATAATTTTCTCTATAGGTCCACTACGCTAGTCTCGAGAATTAGTGGATCCACACAAATATCTAATTTCATCGCACGCTCAGATTAATTATAAATCTGGAGTCATGCATGCAGGTGGAGCTTCTTAAGTGAAAGATTAATTAAAAATAAAATTGAATTTAGTTATGTTGTTTCTTAGAAAACGTCCAAATAAATAAAAATTTTATATTTCATTATTATTTGACGGGAAATCTCGAAAAGCAATCCATCTTACCAAAAAAAAAAAAAAAAACACTTTAATTTCCTTAAACATTTGGATTCATGGTAAAAAGCGTAGAATGGACAAGAGACGGCGGAAATAAAAACTCTTCACTAAGCCTTGCCACCACCATCCTTCCTGTAGGGTTAGGAAATTAATAATGCAGCACAGAAAGAGTCTTGGGCAAGGTCTACTCGTATATATATATTTTTTTTAAGAGATAGACTCGTGAATAAGAAAAAATTGGATTGAGAATAAGGAAAAGAAAGTGTGAGGGCTCAAAATGAGGAATCAAATTTTTTTTTTTTAATTTACGTAATTTTTTATTTATTTTTTTTTAATAAAAACTTAATACCACCCCATATAACAAATTTCTAAATCCCCACTAAATAAAATCAGGCAGCATAACTCAAAATAAAAGGAATAATATGTTGGAAATGGAGATATTTAAATAAATATTCTGGAAATAAATATTTAATTTTGTAAAAATTAAATATTACAGAATCGATCTACGTTGTGAGTAGATAGTCGT
>JAPKLW010001469.1:25714-95021 GCA_026898455.1 Plectranthus barbatus
CTAGGGACGTTGTACAACGTGCCCGCCGTGTGCCCACGCGCGCCGCCGCTGCCCCGCCTCGCCTCGTCTCGGCCTTCGGCCTCTGCCAGGCCGCAGGCCGATCCTGAGCCCGAGCCCGAGCCCGCGCCCGTGACCCGTGACCCGTGCCCCGGACCCCGGACCCCGGTTCTCGGTTCTTGGCAATTGGTCTTTGGGTGGGCCTTAGGCCTTGGCCCGTTACGACCTTATCTTTTTGGTCAACAGAAACGAGCATGATGGGCTCATCGGAACGGGTCAAGTGACTGGGTCAGGTCCAGTCAACACAGATGCACACGTGGCCTGCGACGTGGCTGTCGAGTCAGCACACGTGCGCATTGACGTGTCTGCGGGGGTTACAAAACATGCTGCAATTCAAATAGCACGTTCCCGAGACGTACGCGTCGTAACTGCCGCCGTGTCATGATTGCCGAGGCGTAACCGCCGTCGTGTCTTGAATGTCCGACACGCTCCCTCAGGTGTGGACTGCCTATAAATAGGCATCCTCGGGAGCATACAGCATCACTTCCGAAAATAGTTTTGTTGCATTTCACCTGAGCTCTCTTGTTGCATTTCACCTGATTTCTGCCAACTCTGCCCTTCTCCTGTCCAGTTCGCCGCAGCTCTGTCGATTGCGGTGCTGCCTCGACCGAGACAAAGCCGTTTTACCTTTGGGGACAATCCGCTAAACCCGAGCACTACGGTGGCGTAATTGTCTTGCGGGAAGAGATTCTCTCGACTCGGCTGCTAAGTTTCTTTTGTCATTTTCTGTATTATTTTCATTTCCGCAAGACTGTTTCTTGTTCCGTTCTGCACTTGTATTCAGTTCTCACTTATTCAACATAATAATATTCATAACCCCACATTCTTCATCACAAGTTCACAACTCACGGCCACCGAATATTAATATAAAGCTTTTATATTATTAAATACTTAATTTTTTCTTTTTAAAATTTTTTATTTAATAAAAGATAATATAATATACTTATTACCAAAAAACTCTAAATACGTATTAATCGTTATAAATTCATCAATTTCAATATTAAAAATATATTGCTTTTTATTTCATCAATATCTTAAGTACTTCATAAATTTTTAAGATTTTTATTTATTTACTAAAAGTTATTTGATCTAAATATATCTAAATAACTTAATTGAAAATATGAACTTAAGTATTTGGATATAATATTAATAATATTATTATAATAAGGACAATCGATTAATCTGTCGGGTTTCAGGCTTAATCCTTTTGAGCCTATGGCTGACAATTCTTGACAGGACACGATAATCCAACACGAATTCGTATGATAATAACGGGTTGAAACACAACATGTCCCGTTCAATTCTAAACACATACACAACACGACCCGTTAAACTTTAAACATGAACACAACGCAACGCAACACGAACATGATATTTACATGTTAATAACCCAAAAACCCGATCTGATAACACGAACACAATTTTTTTTTAAAAATGTTATGGTGGGCAACACGAACATGAGATATTATAGGACACACGATCCGACACGAAAATAACTCGAAAACTTTGTATGGGCTGACACGATAGCTATTGGGGTTCGAATATACGAATACGGAGCCTCGGAACAATAATCGGATATTCAAGAAATAATGACGGGCAAACAATAATTAAGAAAAGCGATGTGAAATAACAGAAATGACGACTAGCGATGAGAAATTTAAGAAGACGAATCTTTTTAGGATTTATAGAAAAAGTTACACTATTGAACTTTGTTTTTGATAGTTCGGATTATGATATCGTATGAGGTTAGATGCCAAAAATTGGCGTACATGGGGGTATTTATAAGGGGGATAATGATCTTGAGTTCCCTCTAGGGCTTCCGCAAATCTCGCTGGGGAGTTGGGTGGCGAGCTCCAAATATATCAGAGCTGTTGAGCCGAATACGGTTGGTCCATCCCGAAAACGCCGTGAGCTTATCTTTATCTGTTCGCCAACCCCCTTTCACCCATTAGGTGACTGTCTGGCGGTTCGATTCCTGCCTATCGAGATGCCCTCTGGCTATCGGGTTGTTCTACATGCTTCCCGGACTGCTCTTAATATTTATCGGACTGCCTTGGATCGAACTGCTTCTGATCAGACGCTCTGGCCACTGGATCACTACTTTCACACGAGTTGATCTTACTGACGGACCTGCATAAAGCTAGCGTTAGTTGGGCTGTGTATTGGGCCGATTTGTTTCGTACCCCCAACAATAGCAATCCAACATAAACTTCAATATGCACGATAATGATCCGATACACATGAATTATCACCTTAATTGAGCCTCTAACCATTGAGCTAAATTTTTTTAGGTTAAAATATTTTAATCATTGCCCATTTTTTTTATTACAGTTTCAACAAATCCACAAGTTTGACACCCCTAATTTTAAATTAAAGCAGATTCTTTCTCAACATAACATTTTATTAAAAAAATTAATAAATAATAGTTTAATATTATTTTTTCCCTCATAGCCCAATATAAAAACTTAATTAAGCAAAATAAAAACCCTCTAAAATTCCCCCATCCATAAATATCAAATCAGAACTGCTCCCAAAATTAGTATAATAGTAGGGTGATAAATCGTACAGATCGAATTTTTATCGTATCAATTTATTTTTGATTCGATTCGTTAAGGCTTAATCAGTATTCTATCCATTTAGAACAATCTTAATCTATATTTATATCCGATCCATTAAACTCAAATCGATTTGCACTAATCCAATCGAAATTTGATATTGATCCTATAAGTATCCAATTCGAATGACCAGATAAACATCCAATGATATAATATAATAAGATTTTGAAAAAAATATGATGGAACTTAAAAGAAATAATAAGAATTAAGAGAATTGATTCTTTGACAAGGAATCCTAAATTAATATATTAAAGTTAAATTATTAATTATAATACTAAATAAAAATAATATATTTTCTCATTAATTTATTATCATATATCCAAATCCGATTAACAGATTATCAATCTAATTTGATCCAAAAATTTTATATTATTATCGTGTCGTTTCAATTAGCACCTATATAATACTTGTCCAAACTATGAAAGAACAAAGAAAAAGATTTATCATAAATTCACTATCCCCTCTAAAAAAAATCTCATAAGTTTGTGCAACTATGTAGCATTAGCCTGGCTGTAAAGAATCACTCCCATTATCAAAACCACCTCTCAATTTATGGTGCCCTCCTTAATTAGGCTAGGTTCTTAAATGCATCATGGACACCGCCGCAGACAATATGCAAACATTTTAAGATGAAATGGTGAGCTGTAATAACAACTGGAAAGTAAAATAAATAAATAAGTAAAATTCACTATTCATCAATAAATGGTTCTTATATTTGTGGTGGACCCGGATGCAGCAGATACTCACTCTCATGCGAAGGCGAGAAGCCGCACGAACCAGGCGAGTGCAGTTGTGCGGCTCGGCAAATTTCTTGCCTTTAAACAATTTAATTTTTTGTTTCTTTCCCACAATTTCTACTTTTTTTTTCAATAATTTCTTTACTTTTTTTATTTTCTGGCCGACAATTTATTTTCCTTTTTAAATTTTTTTTATATAATTCATTTGTTACACTTTTTTTTTTTTTTTGCCACACCTCATATAATCCTCATACTCTTTTGTGTGAATTATCTATTAATGTGTGATGATCTTATTATATTATTTAATATCAAGTTTTTTTTTATTGAATATGGAATTTAATTAGTAGAATTAATCAATTAAATTAAGCAAATTATATTATTAAATAATTTATTAATTATTTACGATATTTTATTTATTTATATTACTAAAAAAATAAAAAAATATACATATATATATATAATAGGGGTGCGTTAAAGTGAAAAGTGTCTCCCCATATGTGAGATGAGAATAAATCTAATGCATTAATTTTCAAAATCAAGGATCCAGATTTGATTTAGAAAATCAAATCTTTTTTCAATATATGGACTTTTCAGTCTTTTTGCATAAATATATTAGGGGACCACATCTTAAATATTATTTAATTTTTCTAAATATGAGGGACCACATCTTATCTTACAAAAAAATCATAATCTATTTTCTCCAATATTGCTATAAAATTTTAAATAATCATAGTTCACTCAATTTAAATTATTTTTTCGCGTGTCATATATCAAATTAAAGATCGTTTTATTATCTTTCAAACGAAATCCATATTGCATATGCTTGGAATAAGATAATCGTAGTGAAAATAAGATACTGCAACTATACATGCATAGATAATGCATATATATTTACAAGCTTATATATTACAACTTATGTTTGAAAAAAATATCTACATTTTGAAAAAATCTGATAGCCCTATCAAACATAATGCAACTGAAATGGTCTATATAATGCAATTATACAGATTTATATAATGCAACTTAAATCAGAAAATAAAGAATTTTGTCAAAATATCAATTATCTCATAAATAGTCATGCAAATATATAGGCCTAAATAATGCATGCTTACAGACTTATATAATGCAAATATTTGGATTTCATGTTATGTTTCGTTTATTACTATTTCTTTTTTGTCAATAATTTAAATTCATCAGTCCACCTTTAAGTTGCATTTTATAAGTCCGTATACTTGCATTATATAAGTCGGTTTAGTTGCATTATGTTTAATGGGGCTATCAAATTTTTGCAGAATATATATATATTTTTTCTGATGTAAGTTGCATTATATAAGCTTGTAAATATGCATTATCTATGTCTGTATAATAGCAGTATCTTATTTTTGCTACAATTATCTTATTTGAAACATATGCAATACTGATTTCGTTTGAAAGATAATTAAATTATCTATAAATTGATATATTTTATGTGGAAAAATAATTTAAATTGAACTAGATATGATTATTTACTGTTTTATAAAAAAATTAGATGAGAGAGAATATATAGAAGCAAAACTCGTGTGTTTGATAGGAAAGAGATTATGAAATTTATTGTGGTCCATCATGTTTAACTTACCTAAATACTCTTAATTATAATTTAAAATAAAAATAAAAATTAAATTTTAAATTTTAAGAATCAATCTTAAAATAAGTGGTCCCACTTATTTCATCAAATTAAAGGACAAAATTTATATTCTTCTCCTATCTAAAATGGACTTGTGATATGATTACCACTCATATATAATATTAAATAATTGTTATGATATGTGGGATCCATAAGTAGTATAATATAAAAGTAAATAAAAATAAATATTTATGTAATAAAAAATGATAGTAGATGTAGATTTGGCCCACATAACACATTTTTTCAAAATTTTAAGAAATGAATGCGTTGCTCTAAGTAACATCAATGCACTTTATGTAGAATCACAAATTTTTCGATAGGATTTTTTTAATTTCTATGCATAAATTTTTTTCGCCCTATCTTCATTTAAGTATTTTAAACTATATTTTTCTTCATTTTCCGCATTTTCCTTCTTCTCGATCTGCTTATTAGAAAAGATATTCTGGAAGCTAATTTAATAGTGAAATTTATTACATCATTATAATTAAAATATATTATTAAAATAAAATAAATACTAAAATCATCATTTAAATGTACAATTCTTTATAACATCATCATTAATAATGAAATGCATCATCTATAAAAACCGACTTCACAAATTAAACACTGTTAAAACATAAGAGTTTTTCCAAAAAAATAAACCCTTGAAACCTTCTTAAAAATACTCCAAAAACATCGTCCTTGTTTAATTAAGAAAATGAAGCAATTTCTGTTGTACACAATCACAATGTCGATCACTCTTATAGTTCTATTTTGCGCTTGGTCTTTCATGAAAAGGCTGCTGAAATCAGGTGGCGGAGACACCTCCCCACCTTCACCGCCGATGCTGCCCATCATCGGAAACCTCCACAGACTCGACCAGTTGCCTCACAGATCCCTCCACAAATTATCCACCAAATACGGCCCTCTAATGTTCCTCCAATTAGGCCGGAAACCGGTGCTGGTTGTTTCGTCGGCCGAAGTGGCGACGGAGATAATCAGAAACCAAGATCTTGCATTTTCAGACAAGCCCACGACAAAAGCCCTTAAGAAACTCTTCTACGACGGAAATGACGTCTTCAACTTGCCTTACGGCGAGCGGTGGCGGAAGCTTCGAGGAATCGTCGTCCACGAGCTGCTGAGCAGTAGCCGAGTGAAGTCTTTCGGCTCCATTATCGAAAAGGAAGTAGCTCTCCTTGTCAAAAAGATTGAGGAATGCAGTTTTTCTTCGAGGCCTGTGAACTTGTCGGAAATGATGGCAGCGCTGTCAAATGATTTGATCAGCCTCGCTGCTTCTGGGAAGAAGTATAGTGAAGAAGAAAGCGGGAAGAAGTTTCTAGAATGTGTGGATGAAGGTGTGGTATTGCTGGGAAAACCCTCAGTCGGAGAATTTATCCCGTGGCTTGCTTGGATTGATAGATTTAATGGTCAGCATGCTGCTCTGGATAGGATAGCTGAGAAAACAGATGAAGTTTTGAATGCAATTATTGAAGATCACTTGAAAAGTTCATGCACAAGAAAAGAAAGTTTTGTTGACATTTTACTTGGGATTTACAATGGTGACATTCCCGGTTTCTACATTGACCTTGCAACGGTCAAAGGCATGATTTTGGTAAGACTCAGCTTATTAATTTATGTGTATTAGATCGCTTGTTTCATCTCTAGTTATTCGTAATCATGTACTCCCTCCGTTCCCGTGCTAATTGATACATTTCTATTCGGCATGAGAATTAAGGACGTGAGTATAAGTGAAATTAATATTTTATTGTTTAGTATGAAAAAGTTACAGTTTTTAGAAATGTAGCAATTCGAGTGGGACGTCCAATTTAGTATGTGTAGCAATTCGAATGAGACGGAAGGAGTATTATATATTTGGAAAAATGGTCCGAACTAGTATATAATGTCCAAGCATTTACTCTTTATAAGGATATGAGTGATACTAATTAACATGGCATGCATGCATAGGATATGTTTGCTGCCGGAACTGAGACGACGGCCACCACTATGGTATGGATCATGACAGAGTTGATAAGGCACCCAGCAGTGATGAAGAAACTGCAAGATGAAATAAGAGGTGTGATGCAAGAGAAACATAATCACATGATAACTGATGGTGATTTGGAGAAGATGCATTATTTGAAAGCCGTGATAAAGGAAACATTCCGCTTGCACCCTCCAATCCCAGTCTTCACCCGCCTCACAAGAGAAGATGTGAATCTAATGGGATATAAAGTTGCAGCTAAGACCCTGTTTATCATAAATGCATGGGCTATTGGTCGGGATCCCTGCTGTTGGGATAGTCCGGAAAAGTTTATGCCAGAGAGATTCTTGAATTCGTCGATCGACACCAAAGGATTTCATTACCAATTGATCCCATTTGGCGCTGGACGAAGAATCTGTCCGGGGCTGGGATTTGCAACCGTTTCTATCGAGCATACGATCGCTAATCTGATACTCAAGTTTGATTGGACATTACCCCACGGAGCTAAAGGTGAAGACTTGGATGTCACTGAGCGACCGGGCTTCACAATTGGGAAGAAAATTCCTCTTCTTGTTGTCGCAACCCTCAAATCCAGCCCTTATTAGCTTACTTCAAATCAATAAAAATGAAAATCAATTGCTGCACTTAGCATAGTGCGAACTGCGAACTGGATTTTTTTTTATGAACTAATTTTCAGGCATATTAGAGAAGATAAGTTCGTGTTTCTATCTATGTATCTCCAACCATAAATTCTAAATTTCTCACAAAAATAAATATTCTATATATTTTGTTTTTTTTTTATTCATTTAATTTACATTATAATTATTTTTAATATTTAAATTATTTAATAAAATAAAAAAAGTTTAATCAATCTAATATTATTTTATGAATCTATTTTGTATTTTTATTAAAGAAATTAAACATAAAAAACTGTTAAAATAATAGTATTATTACAAATTAAAAAAAAAATAAACTAATAGAATGAAGATGGGCTTTTTAAATAAATGGTCTCTAGTTTCGAAATTTAAACAAAAATGTTGCGTCTTTTGCTTATCAGTTTTTCATCCCTTAATTCTGCATTGTCTCATCTACTCTGCGCCGTCTTCTTTAATTCCTCATAGGTTCCTGCATCAAATGATTTGTCTTCTTCAAGGAGATTAAAGCTCAAATATAAAGGAAAAAAAATTGAGGGATAGGGGCCAGGTGATTTATTTACCAAACCAAAACTTTACAACTACAAGAAACCTTAAAATTGTGGCCACGAATAACAGATTCGGAAGTCAAACTACCGAATTGCATGGAGCATTTAATTAATCCACTTATTACTTAATGATTCGGAAATTTGAATGGCGAAACAAAGCACGAACAAAAAATTCGGTAATTACACTACCGAATCAAAAGTAATTTATTTTTCAATTATAAGTTCTGCACTTTTAGGTCCGAATTAAATAAATACTAAAATTAATAATTTTCGTAATAATAAAAAATATATAACAATTTGGAAGTTTGATATCTGAATTGAAATTAAAATTAAATTGATTTTTTTATATTAAAATTATCAATTTTTAAATAAATAAAAAATTGTTAAATATTGATTCGGTAGTTAAACTTCTGAATTAAAAGTGAATTATTCAAAATTTGAATTTTTAATTGGCGGGATTTGGTTGACCAGTTAATTCGATACTTAAAGTACCGAATTAGATATTTCCTTAAGTTTTGGTTTGTTTGTACAGTTTGTTCAATCTGTGTTTTACTTTATTCAGAGATGCAGTTTACAGAGGAATCAAAATTGATAGTTCAGGCATTATACTTGACAGTGGAAGTAGTGTAACTTCATTTCATATTTTTGTTTTTTAAGATAAGAGTTGTATAGGGATCTTATAAATGCATAATTTTACTTTTATGTTGTAATGCTTGATTTCTGAGATTTAATTTCTGAGGTTTTATATATCGAGGTTTGATTTCTGAGGTCTTGTATGAGGTTTGTTTTATGTTCTATTTCTTTTATAGATTGGGAACAACGTATACTGCCACGTTGTTCGCACTTTGATTGAGGATGTAGATCACAACTTGAGTTGGAACAGTGCTCTTCTAGCATATTTATACCGCAATTTATGCAAAGCATCATTAATTGAAAGTAGGAAGAAGAATATTGGTGGATGTTTGATTTTACTACAGGTAACATTATTAATCATCTTTTTCTTTATTAAGTTATGTGAGTACTATTTTTAATTTCATTTTATTATTTATTTTTTCATCGTGTCTAAATTTGGGCTTAGGAGAAGATTAATTTAGTTCGACCCACCATACAAGGTTATTTCCCCCCCCCCCCCATCCAGTGATGCTCCAATAGGAGCCAGGTATATACTTCTTATTCGATTTTTAAAAAATTTGTTCTCTATTATCTTTAATTTACACTTAAATGTCATGCACACTAGGTGGTCAATCCCTAAGAGCAAGCTGCACGTGGCGAAACATGTACTTGAGACATATCGCTCACAGTTGACAATGCTACGTGAGGATGAGGTAATAAAATTTGATTTTTTATAAATTAATTTTATTGCTTCAATATTTACATATATTCATTTATTTTGTAATAAATGCAGTTTGCTTTTACAATATATTCTGTTGAGGAACCCGACATTCCGTGGATCTCGACGACTTTTCTCATATAATTTGAGGTCTGCGAGGATTACTACCTGGACCGTGTCGCGAGACAATTTGATTTTGTGCAGATGATTCCCGATTCAAATCTTCTCACGACAGAAGAGGACCTCGAAGCAGTACATAGTAAAAGGCAAACCAACAAATCTTATGATTAAAACGACGTGCTCAGGGTGTACATCAATGATTGGAATAATAGAGATCAGCATGTGTACATTGCTGCCGAGCAAATTGTGCCGGAGGCCCCACAGTATTCCAAGATTATATTCACTGGTTCTTAACAAGAACCATGAAATTTGTGGCTAATCCAAGCCACACACGAGCTCAAGTCGCTCTGTTGGGATATTTTGGGCACGGAGATTAGCTGCGATTTTCAGAAAATTATTTTTTCATATTATTTTTAATCTTTATATATATGTTTGACTCGCATTATTTATATCAAATTTATTTTAGATTGATTGGATAAGCGACATGACACAATTGGCTCGTGACGGGGCTTATATGCACAATCACGATCTAATAGTCAAGTCACTTTTGAAAAAAGATCGAGCAAATAGGGAAAGTGATGTTGCGGCTTTCATGATTTGGACATCCTATAGTCCAGGCGACACAGTCGATGTTGCAAGTTAATCCCTCGCAACAATCTCAAAGACCCGGAGTGACACAACAAATAAATGATCGAAGAGGGTCTAGACAATGTAGTGGTGACCACCAGGTGCTACACGATGATGATGATGATGATGAGGAGGAGGAGGAGGAACATCACGAGGCATTGTTCACTCCATCTCCTGACCATACCACTTACGACTCCACGCTTCACACTCCGACTGTGGCAGGTAGCTATAATATATTTTTAAAATTTTTTATTATAATATTTATGTTCACATTTATTTTTTCACTAATCGTAATTAATTTATGGCAAGGAAATCAAGATGCCGGACCTTCTAAATCTTCTCTTAAGGGTAGAGGCCTCCGTGAGAAGCACGTTGCTCTAAAGAGAAGACGGGGGCCAATGAAGATTTTACTAGTCCATAGTTTATAATTTATGTGAATTGTAAACTGTTTAATTAAATAGTTGTAAAATTAATATATTCGACGTAGTTAACTTATAAATTAATTTGATGGAAATTACCTAAACTAAATTAATGTAAAATATATTAATAAATTAATTATTTAATATTATATTTACATATTTTAATAAATTATATTTAAATATTAATAAAATCTTGAAAATAAAAAATTGATAATACATTTTTTAATTTAAATGACTATATTAATTAAATAAATATTAATCATGAATGTTATATTAACAAACAAAAAATAATAAAAAAAATTG
Source organism: Plectranthus barbatus (assembly GCA_026898455.1). Lineage (NCBI taxonomy): Eukaryota > Viridiplantae > Streptophyta > Magnoliopsida > Lamiales > Lamiaceae > Plectranthus > Plectranthus barbatus. The sequence continues at coordinate 36,747 of JAPKLW010001469.1, forward strand.
TCACAATGTAATTCGGTACTAAGTACTAAATGGTTGGAAAATATGATAAATTTTATTTGATCATGTTAAACTACGGAGTTACTAGAAACCTTCTTTATTTCGGTCCTTTAACCTCCGACTTACTGTAAAACATCATAACAAGTTATTAATTTTTAATTATGAAAAATAATGGTAATTAAAATTGATAAATATATTTGATTCAGTACTTAAAGTACTGAATTACTATAAAATCACTCTAATTCGGTAGTCTAACTACCGAAATGATTATTAGCGTCCAAAAAAAAAAATCAACCTCTAGATTTGTGATTAAATAAGTATTTTTCTCGATAGGCGCCAGCTTTGTTCACATATGGGATTGGCGGAACAAGCGGGGAAAATGCCGTGCCAATGAAAATGAATGGATACTGGGTAGAATAACCCTTGACTATCCAGGATCATATTATACCAGTCATAGTCTTGACTTCATGTCTTCTCTTCTTATGATGGGTGTCTCCATTACTGCTCCATCGTTATTCCCCATGGTTGGCCTAGCATTGTGATCCTCAACGATTCTTAGCCATTCTTGGAACTAAGAACTCCTACATTTAACGCTCTCTTTAAAGAAACATTTGTGTGATTGGCCTTTAATTGGAGTCTCTAAGTTCTGAGCTCGTTTCACTAACTCTGTAAAAGAGGTCGTTGCTTGCTCCTCTTGAAACCCGGATAGGTTCGAGTTAATTACTCGTGTGGAAATATTTAATTTTGTTGTAATCAAAGTGAGGATTTGTGTCCTGTGGGTTATACAGATTCAGATTTCCAAGGGGACCAGGATGAGAAGAAATCGACCTCAGGTTATGTGTTTACCTTGGGAGGTGGAGTTATATCTTGGATGATCGCAAAGCAGAAATGCATTGCTGACTCCACCATGGAGGCGAAATATGTCGCCCCTTCCAAAGCTTCGAAAGAAGGGGTATGGCTCCGGAACAACCTTTTAGAGTTGGATGTGATTCCGAGCTTGCCGAAGAGCATCACAATCAATTGTGATAACTCTAATGCAGTGGCGAATTCGAAGGAGCCACGGACTCACAAGGTAAGCAAACACATAGAGAGAAAGTACCACATCATATGAGAGATCGTATCGAGGGGCGATGTGCTGATCAAGAAGATTGACACTACTAGAGACAACCTAGCTTATCCATTTACAAAGAGCTTGCCGCAGAAGGTTTACGAAAGACATATTCGTGAGCTGGGTCTAAGGTGGATGCCGACCACCGACAGTGGTTAACGAGATAGCCAGGGTAGATAGACGCACTGTATACTCTGTAATAGCTATAGTGATGCTTTGAGTATAAGTGGGAGATTGTTGGGTTTTGTATATTGAAAGCATTTATTACAATGAGTATACGATTGACTTTTCTCCTATCTGTTAAACAAACTTACATGCACGTAACAATGGTATCCTCCTGTCTCACCGATAGGGATGATCATACGGCATGTTGTAGATCGCAGAAGACAGTATGATCACTTGACCTAGTGAGACACAAATGTTATCACAGCCGAGACAACGTTGAGGATACGTCTGTCCGGATGGCTTCAACATAGTCGGAAGAAGTAATCTGTCTTGGTTACTTGATATGCAGGTATGCATGGGTGGCGTATTGATAGGACCACATTGAAATGTATTTGTCTGTCTGACATCAGCAAATACAAGATCTCGTTCTTGATTGAGTCCAAACCCTAACGAAGGTTTAGGGGTATGCACGGGTTGACTGTTGCTTTGATTTGCCATGGTGGAGAGCCTGAGTAACGTGCTCGTATATTCATATTTTGGGTAGCAGCAGTTCGTGTAGTACAGCCTGAGACTGGGATTAGGTAACCATATCCGAGTAATAGGGGGACATTCCCTGAGAAGCTCAATAATGTTCATCGTGCCAAAGTCTTGTAGGCTGATTAAGCTCAGGCACGAGTGATAAGGTTTGAGTGGTACTGCTTAGAAAAATAAGATATTAATTAATTGTAGATAGAGCTTGTCAGAAGCTTCGATTAATTAATGAATGTCCGGTAACCTTAAATATGGGGATTCTCAGATAAATGCAGCCCGTTCTCATAACGTGGTAATAAAGGGGTAGGTCAGTATTAATTCTGTGGTGAAAAAGAATTAATATTAATTAATTAATTGTGTCCTGGGTTGTAGACATGAGAATTAATTAATTCATAGGCCCACTTTATTATTTGCATTAGGTCTCATGTCTGGCCCAATTAAATATGCTGAAAAAAGGCCCAGTAGCCCATTAGGGATAAAACCCTAACTCTATAAATAGACCTCTCCCTCTCTGAAACCCTAACCACCACAGAACATTCAAATCAGTTCAAAACCCTAGGGAGAGAGAGAGAGAGAGAGAGAGAGAGAGAGAGAGTGGGCGGCGCTGTGTAAGGGGAGGAGAAGGATTTCGACTCTGTTCTACACTACACAGATATATGGAATCCTCACCAGTAGCAGATCTGAGCAACATTGGGATACAGATTTGACGATCTGATCTGGAGAACATAATTTCTTCCTTTCTATTTTCTTTATTTTTGATTATATCTAGAAATTATTTTACTAATTTCTGTTTCCGCATATTTAATTGAATCACGTGGTTGAATTAAATTTGGATATTCAAATGCGAAAGATCGGATCAGACTCTACGGAATAACGGTAATTCCTCTTATTCACGCATTAAATTCATAGGAGCATGCTAGGGTTTATGAATTGTTCTTCGTATTCAATATCCATGATTGGTCCTGCTTATATGGATTTGGTAATCCAGTTCACGAAAAATCCCTACACAGTGTTCCAAAAATAGCTCTTAGCTGCATTCTTGCTTCCTTAGCTGTTGTATTCCTTTTCCTGCCAACTCTGCTCCAGCTCCACTCTAGTTCGCCGGAGCTCTGTCGACTGTGGTGCTGCTTTGATCGAGACAAAAGCCATTTTACCTTTGGGGATAGACTGCCTTATTTCGAGCACTACGGAGGCATTTTCTGTCTCGCGGGAAGAGTTCTCTCGACTCGGCTTACTTGTTGTTTAGTTGTTTCGCCTATATTTTCTTGCACTTTTTTATCGTGTGCTTCTGAATCTCAGATTCTGTACTACATTTCTCACAATCACAAGACACAAAATCGTAATTTGAGATGGCTAGTGCCTCCTTATGATCCGAATGCACCTCAACTCAACCAACGTCCTCTTCCTCCCAATGCTCAAGCGGAGAAGCCCTCCAAGTTCACCGGCGTCGAATTCAAGATATGGAGGCAGAAGATGTTGTTCTACATCACTACGTTGGGGCTAGCCAACTACTTGAGGGAAGATAAGCCCGAGTGCGCCGATGATGAGACAGACCGGAACAAGTGTATTGCCTTCGACAATTGGTGCCACGGGGACTTCCTCTATAAGAATTTCATTCTTAATACTTTAGTAGATCCCTTGTATAATGTATACTCAAATGTAACAACATCAAAAGAACTGTGGGAAATGCTAGAGAAAAAGTACCAAACAGAGGACACGGGTACTAAAAAGTACGTCGTGGCCAAGTATTTGTCGTACCAGATGGTAGACAACAGATCGGTTGTAGAACAAGTGCAAGAATTTCAATTGATCTTGCACAATGTTCAAGCCAAGGGGATGATGCTTCCCGATGCTTTTAACGTGGCTGCGATCATAGAAAAGCTACCCCATTCGTGGAAGGACTTCAAGAGTTATCTTAAGCATAAGCAAAAGGCAATGACTCTTGAAGATTTGATTGTCAAACTTTGAATTGAAGAAGACAATCGAAGGGTTGATCCTAGGCCAAGGGCTATGGAGGCTAAGGCCAATTTGATGGAATGTGGTGGTCCATCAAAGAAACGTAAAAGGCCTACCCAATCAAACAAGGGCATTGTTATAAAAGAGCCTAAGTTCAAGGGTGACTGCTACAATTGTGGCAAGTCTGGCCACATGACTAGGCAGTGGAAAAAGCCCAAAGCTAAAGGCAAGGGCAAAGAAAAGATGTACAACTATAATGTCGAACCCGATAATGATTGGGAAGATGACTTGTGCGTTGTTGTGTCTGAAGTCAATCATGTGGACAACCCAAGGGAGTGGTTCGTTGATACGGGTGCAACATGTCACGTGACATCCAAGAGGAATATCTTCTCTTCCTACAAAGCTGTTGAAGGAAGAAAGCTTCACATGGGCAACCAAGCCTCGTCTGATGTGGCTAGTATCGACAATGTGATGTTGAAGCTGACAAGTGGAAAGATCTCACTTTGAAGGATGTGCTGCATGTCCCAGACATCCACAAGAACTTGGTTTCTGGCTTCCTTCTTGTAAATCATGGTTTTAAGCTTGTATTTGAAAGTGAGAAGTTTATTTTGTCCATATTTGGAAAGTTCCTTGGCCGGGATTACCTTGCTAACGGACTTTTCAAAATGAATGTAATGGCACGACGCCAAGCCGAAAAAGTGATGAATAAAGTTGATTCTTCTTCTGCTTACTTGATTGAGTGCTTCGATTTGTGGCATGTTATATTAGGACATGTAAATCTAAATGCTATAAGAAGATTAACGAATCTAAACTTGTTAAAAGTGACTGATTTTAAACCAACAAAATGTGAAGTTTGTGTTGAAGCAAAAATGGCAAAATTACCATTTCAATCAGTCGAGAGGAGCACTAAACCTCTAGAATTAATTCACACCGATTTGTGTGATCTAAAGTTTGTGCAAACTAGAGGTGGAAAGAAATTTTTCATAACCTTCATTGATGATTGCATAAGATACTGCTATCTTTACTTACTTCGAAGTAAAGATGAAGCAATAGAAGCTTTCAAAAACTACAAAATGGAAGCAGAAAATCAATTGAGCACTCGAATCAAAATGATTCGAAGTGATCGAAGTGGAGAATATGTTGCTCCATTTGAAGAACTTTGTGCTGCTTCAGGCATAATTCATCAAACAACTGAGCCATACCTACCTCAATCAAACGGTGTTGCTGAGAGATAGAATCAGACTTTAAAAGAAATGTTGAATGCTCTGTTGATTAGTTCGGGACTACCCGAAAATATGTGGGGGGAAGCTGTCTTAACAGCCAACTACATCTTGAACAAAATTCCTCTCAAAGGGAAAGACGTTACCCCATATGAGATGTGGAAAGGTAGAAAACCTTCCTACAAATATCTCAAAGTCTGGGGCTGTTTAGCAAAGGTTGAAGTGCCTCCACCCAAACAAGTTGCAATCGGTCCTAAAACAATTGATTGCATCTTTATTGGCTATGCACTCAACAACACAGCTTATCGCTTCCTTGTGCACAAGTCCAAAAATCCGAATGTGACTGTAGGAACGACGATAGAATCAAGGAATGCAATATTCTTTGAAGATGTCTATCCGAACAAGAAAAAGGAAGATGAACCTCAAACTTCTCGAAAGAGAACACACTAGGAGGCTACTAGTTCTGATCCTGTTGAAGAAGAACCAAGACGTAGTCAAAGAGCTAGAACTGCGAAAAGTTTTGGTCCCGACTTCATTACCTATATATTGGATGACGAACCAAAAACTATTAAGGAAGCTCTAGCTCGACTGGATGCTTCTCTTTGGCAAGAAGTGATCAATAGTGAAATTGAGTCTATAATGCATAATCAGACATGGATTCTGACCGATCTCCCGAAAGGTTGCAAGCCCTTAGGATGCAAATGGATCCTAAAAAGAAAGTACAAAGCCGATAGCTCCGTTTATAAGTATAAAGCCCGCCTTGTGGCAAAAGGATTTCTACAAAAGGAGGGAGATGATTTCTTCGACACCTATTCACATGTGACTCGAATCACATCTATTAAAGTGCTTCTCGCAATTGCTGTTTTACACAATCTTGAGATTCACCAAATGGATGTGAAAACTACCTTTTTGAACGGTGAATTAGAGGAAGAAATCTACATGGATCAGCCCGAAGGGTTCGTAGTACCCGATCAAGAAAAGAAGGTCTGCAAATTGATTAGATCCTTGTACGGTCTAAAACAAGTGCCTAAGCAGTGGCATCTGAGGTTTGACAACACAATGTTGGCAAACGGGTTTAAGTACAACGAGTGTGACAAATGTGTCTACTATAAAGGTATCTCTAACTCCTTTGTTATTGTTTGCCTTTATGTAGATGACATGTTGATTATGGGAAACAATCAACAAGTAATCGTTGATACTAAAAGAATGTTGAAGCGAAACTTCGACATGAAAGACATGGGTGTAGCTGATGTGATCCTCAGAATTAAAATCATAAGAAGAAATGATGAAATTGTCCTATCACAATCTCACTATGTCGAGAAAGTGCTAAGAAAATTCAATGCTTATGATAGTTTACCAGCTAAAACACCTCTGGAACTCAATGTTCATCTGAGCAAGAACTGAGGTGACCCTATAGCTCAAGAGGAGTATGCAAGGGTCATTGGTAGTCTGATGTATCTGACTAACTGTACTCGACCTGATCTTGCTTACTCGGTAAATAAACTGAGTAAATACACGAGCAACCCAAGCAAAGAACTTTGGAAAGCTCTTGTGAGAGTTTTGAGATACTTAAAGTGTACTCTTAACTTAGGGCTACACTACACTAGATTTCCACCTGTACTTGAAGGGTACAGTGATGCCAATTTGATCTCTGACACCAATGATTCACATTCCACGAGTGGATATGTGTTTACGACGGTGGGGGGCAGTCTCGTGGAAGTCAACAAAGCAGACGTGTATAGCCCGCTCCACAATGGAATCCGAGTTTATATCTTTAGATAAAGCTGGTGAAGAAGCTGAGTGACTTCGTCACTTCCTTGAAGACATTCATCGTTGGAGCAAACCAGTGCCCTCGGTGATGGTTCACTGTGATAGCCAAGCTGCTATTGCTCAGGCACTGAACAACATGTATAACGGTAAATTGAGATATATTCGTCGTCGACATAACACCGTTAGACAGTTGATCTCAAACGGGTTTGTCTCTATTGAATATGTGAAGTCAATAGATAACCTAGCGGATCTGCTAACCAAAGGATTAAACCGTGATCAAATGTACAAGTTGCTAGAGGGAATGAGACTAAAATCCACAATCTAGAACGAGTATAGTGGACACCCAACCTAGGTGATTGGAGATCCCAAGAACTAGATTCAATGGGAAAACTAAGCTATATAGTTCGAGCAACAACACCTAATTCTTCCCTTCCCTAGGTGAGCAAACCTAGGTGTTTTAACCTGCAAGTGGTAGAGGTTAAGTCAATTGACTTTTAATGACTCCTGAAAACCTCATAGTGGTTGAGTATGGCAGGATACTCTTAAATAGAAAGTCACCTATATAAGTGGAAGTAAGGGCCGCTTCAAACGAACACTTATGAATCCAAAGGGGTTTTCCATGGCCCGTAATGGAAACAAACGTGAGAATGAATGGAGTTTTGAAACATTACTGTTTCAATGTCATTGTCTAGGTACACACGTCGGAGGGTTAGTTCAAGGTTTTTACTACTAAGCCACCAGTGTACCCGATGGTGTTGAAGATGAAAGGTTCAAAGCCACAAGCTACCTCTTCGTGTGCATTAATGTTTCTCGAGGACGGAGTTGGCTCTGCATTTCATGCATTGGGCATTTCCACTCATGGGGGGATTGTTAGAATTTAGATAGATTCGAGTTGATTACTCATGTGGAAATATTTAATTTTGTGGTAATTAAATATTACGAGGACGAACTACATCGCGAGTAGATAAGTTTAGTATATTAATTATCTCAAAACCGAATTCCAGTGAGTGAGAAATCAATCCTCGAAGTGGCATGCATAACAATGTAATGGGGGCATATTAATCACTTTTAATTAATGATTTCCCACATTGGTTAATTAAAATGCACATGTGTTGGTTTAAATACGTAAGTGCTCAAACCATGTAATAACAGAGTGTGTTAGGGGTGTCGCATGACGAGGCCCCATGCTCCTATGCACGCGTCGCTGCCGCCGCCTGCCTCGCCTCGGCTCGTGCCCCGGCCCCGGTCTTGGATCTTGGCGATTGGTCTTTAGGCCTCGGGCTTCGGGTTTGGGCTTGGCCCAAAAGTGATCTTTTTGGCAAATAAATGGGTTGACTGGGCTCGATTATCTGGCCCAGTAGTTCAGCGTGGAGCCTACGTGTGCGTGACATGGCGAGCATGTCAGCACATGACGTATCTGTGGGATCCTGAGCTCTGTCGACTGCGGTGCTGCTTTGATCGAGACGAAAGCCATTTTACCTTTAGGGACACACTGCCTTATCCCGAGCACTATGGAGGCATTTTCTGTCTTGCGGGAAGATTCTCTCGACTCGGCTTACTTGTTGTTTAGTTGTTTCGCCTATATTTTCTTGTACCTTTGTAACGCCCCCAACTGACCTTCCCAATTTGGGGTCGCATTACATTGATGTTTCAGGTTTTGGCCAGACATTTCTTCAATCAAATAAATAAGCAGAAGATTTAAATAATTGTAAAAAAAATTTAATAACAAAAAGATTGTGCTTCGAGTCTTAAGCTTAAATAAAACAGTAATTTACACATTCAACATGTCAAAAGATGGGAAGGATAATTCAGAGAGTGTAGCAGCGTGTGTGTAGCGTGGCGGAGATATGCATATGAAGATACATATCTAAGGATCTAGGATTTTAAAATACTTCACATCGCCTGTGTACACCCCTGCTCGCCCATCCTTACCGCTCAACCTGTGTAGTTTAGAAACAATACGAGGGGCTGAGTACTAATGTACCCAATGAGAAACATGCCCGAAAACATACATTATATAGGAGAAATGCTATGCAACTCACACAGATAGACACGAGGTTTTGTTGAAAAGAACCATGCTATCTAAAACTTTTTCATTTGTGCGCTATTAAACATGTTATTATATATGTTATTGTTTTGTAACTGGAAGCTGGCCCACTTCCAAGTTACGATGACTAGTTAGGAATGATTAAACATTCAACACACTATAATCAAGGTGCACAGTCTCGGAACACACTTCGAGACCCAATCGTATTTAAATAATCAATCACTTTCTCACAGGGTTTAAGGTCACTACCATTTCACCCGTGCTTCTCATTCTTCCAGGGTTTAAGGTCACTACCATTTCACCCGTTCTTACAACTTTAAGGTTGCTAACCTTCACAATTAATAAGAGTAGCGCATGTACTAATTGCACATGGTTCTTGTCTCATTAATACCTCTTTGTTGTTAGCATTCAACATAGGACAGATATAATAGCACAAAAACAAGCGTAGCATCTCAATTTAAAACAAAACATTTATCACATTTTTGAAAATAAAACACTCATTTTCTTTTATACTTAAATAGTTTCCCACCTGATAATTTGGCTTTAGGTATAGATGCTCCCGACTAGTATGAGCTTAGTGATCCTTGCTTTCAATCTCCTACAATTAATTAGGGATACTCAAGTTAGTACGGACGATCTAGGACAATAATATCTCAACTATTTCTAACAATTCTACTCATGCTTCTAATCGTAATCAATCGAGACTCGAAAAGAAGTAAGATTGGATAACAATCATAAATTGTATCTTCCTTTCATGCCTCTGTATCGACCGACAAGACTCTGTGTCGATTGACACAAATTCTTTCCAGTCGACACTCCCCTGTCGACCAGCACTGTGTCGATCGACACAACCGTGTGTCGATCGACACAACCCTTTGTCGATCGACACAAGTGTGTCGATCCCTCCCGGACTAACATCGTGTTGACTCCCCACTCTCGACCAGCTCTGTCGATCGACACACACATCTCTGTCGATCGACATGAGTTGTCAATCTTCCCACCTTCGACCAGCCTCTGTGTCGATCGATACAGGTCGTCTTCCTCGCGAGTTTGCCGGAAAATAGAACCTGTTGATAAACACTCATTTTGTGCATTTTTTTGATGTGAATCTGCTAACTATTTGCCTTGGATTAGATCATTAAGTGATATTTTTGTGCCGTATTCATATTCTTTTAGAAAATATTACGTTTGGTTTGGTTTTTGGTTGTTTATGCAGGTTTCACGCACAATTGAGCCATTTATAGGATATGACTGAGTACCATGGAGTCAATCGACGTTCGTTTGCATCTGGAAGAGGAATAAGTGAGAAAAGACCGAACCCAAATACGTTTTAGGCCAAAATTCAGTGGAAACTCGTACCGAAAGCATTTGATCTTCAAAGAAGCAGTCACTAATTTCTCCACACATGGAATTCAAGCTAATGGAGCATGGAAATAGATAGATTTTTGAGTTAGCTTTCCAATGCAACTGGAATCGGGTCAATCGGAGTTCGGGAGCGAAAGTTATAGCCAAAACCGTGAGACTGTGTAGAAGGGGCAAGGTTCGTGACAGGAACGGCGACCCAAAATACATAAACGGCGGTCGCCGTTCATGCATTCCGGTCGCCGATCGTGCAAAATTCTCAGATTTTCGTGCGGTGCATAGACGGCGACCCAGGCACACGATTGTCGGTCGCCATCGACGTTTTTTGGGTCGCCGATCGTGAATTTTTGGGCGAAAATTGATCCAAATCCCATATCTTTTTGGGTTTGAAGAAGATGAGTATAAATAGAGGCTTCCAAGACTCAAAAACGACCCTTCCTCATTATTTTAGATTGTTTAGAGTTGGAGAAAGCCAGAACGGAGCAGAATCTGAAGAACGAAGATTGAAGACTTGAGATTGAAGACCACGGGTTTTTGATTTCATGATTTCCATATTTTTATATCTGCTTTTCTCTGTTATGGAACTTAGCATGATTGGCTAAGTCCATTGCGGATTCTAGGGTTTGAAACTATGTTGAACGTTTTGCAATTATTTATTTAATTTGATTTTCCTTTTCCATTCGCATTCCGATTATGCCTGAGTTTTAATTAATTGCTTGATATTGGCCATTGATGACGATTTGATTGATATTTCTTGAACTGAGAGGTTTAGGTTTATCAATTAGTTGCAGGATAGTTAGATTTGATAAATTAAATGTCCGAGAGGAATTTGAGTTATTGAAGGGTTTTAAAATCTGAGGTTTTAATCAAGAGTAGAATTCCTTCTGCGCGTTCGAGAGGAGTCATTAGGAGTTCTATGTCCATGTTACCTGATAATATATTCGCGATTAACTCATGCATTTGGAAATTAAATTGGAATTGAATTGAATAAATATTGTCTAATTGTTCTTCATAGTGGATTACCCTGGAATCCTGTTTTCCCATATTTTCTAAATTCAATCTTTTTAATTGCCTTTTTAAATATCTACTTTTCAATATTGCCTAGTTTAAATAAACAAGCTTTTCTACCGATGTGTCTAGATAGTAGTAAGGTATCTATATTTTAGTGCTTGATTATACTTCGAGCCTGCAATCCTTGAGTTCGACAAATTTTTACTTGCCCTCTGCAATGGTCTGTACACTTGCAGGATAGCGTGTTGTAAAATACGCTATCAAGTTTTTGGCGTCGTTGCCGGGGATTGCATAGATTTATAATTGACACTAATTCTGATATTGCGCCACTAATCTAGACTTTATTTTACGCACTTTTTATCCTGTATATTTTTTACTTTTGTGTCTAGCTACAGACGTTAAATAAAGCGCTTGTTGGGAGGCAACCCAATTTTTACTGCTTTCAGTTGTTTAATTTTTTGTTCTTATGTCCTTTACTATGTCTAGAGTTCACGTATTTTGTTTAAGTTTGTTGAGTGCAAGAAAAGAGTTAGAAATACGGGGATTTACTGAAAATTTCAAAAACAGCGACCGAGGAGCAGATGCGGCAGTTCATGGCTGCCACCGTAGTGAGGATGTCTGAGGTCTCATACACATCTCCGTGATCTTTTTTTCACCACAAACTTATTCCTTCCTTCGTATCGAATAAGTTTGGGGGAGAGGGATGTGATCGGGCGATGTGTGTTTCTTCCCTTTTCTTTTTCTTTTTGAGTTGATATTTGAGACTGGACTTGATGTATTAATGTGAATCAGTGAACCAATGTGTTTGTTTCTGTCTTAGTTTAAGTGTCTGGTTGGGTTGTACATGGAAACTCTATCATTTTATTGTACTGGGAAGTGAATGGTTTGATATGGGTTTTATTTGCATTGTTGATCAAAGTTAATGATGACAACTGTTTCTTTCTCGTGGAACCTATATTAATGACTTGCATATGACTTGATGAGGTGTATACTTTTACGGAATTGATTTTGGCCTCTAGGATATGCTTAGCCTGTGAGAATTTGAGTCTTTGTTCGTTTTATTGAGAGTATGTCACTGTGCACTTTACCTCTAGAACTTGCTCTGGTTTCTGTCTCAAAACTGCAAGAGGAATATCATGAACTTAGAAATGATCTTAGGCCATCGTTTCATAAGCCTTATTTAACCTAAACACTAACCCACTACATAATCCTTTGCTTAGCCCGTTGAGCCTATAAACCTTTTTATTCTGAACCGGATGATAGGAGGTGTGGATGGAGTTATATGGGTATCTGTTGATGTTAGGTGGTGAAAATGCAGTATTTTATAGTGGTACATAGTCCAAAGTCTTGTGATGGACACTTTTAGGCCATCTTTGTTAGCCAAAGTATCCCAAACAATGTCCCTTATACAATTTATCCTTAATAAAGCCCCTTTGAGCCTGTTACTTTTCTTTCTTGTCTATGAGTTAAGAAAAGCATTGTAGTTCTGTCTTGTCTATGAGGAAGTGCTATACACAGGTGAATAGTATCTTGTCTATAAGATTCGGGTAAAATAAAGGGTAGATTGATTTATATTGTTCATGATTAGCCTTTGAGTCCGTGTCTTTCTGTTCTTGTCTATGAGTGAAAGCTTGGATTCCTTGTCTTTAAGTTGAGGTGAAAAAAAATTATGGGTAATATTTGTCTTGTCTATGAGGCAATATTTGTAAGAGGATAAGAAATTTTCATTTGGTGATCAAAAGAAGGCTGGACCCTAATGAGAAAAAAAAAGAGAGTTATTAGTATATAATTTAGTCAGTCAATAAATGAGTGTGGTATGTGATGAGGAGACAGTTTGTGTGAATGGAGTTATAAGGATGAATATATTCAGACACTTAGCCAAATATTCCATACCTTCACCAATGTGTCTATATTAGAACCTCAAATAAAGACCTTTTTTTTATCTTTGTTCTAGCTTTCCCAAGGTCAGTGGAGAGTTTAGACAATGAGCAAGCCTATGGTAGGGAAGCTATACAGTTGACAATTTGAGAGTATACACTAGTCTTTCTTACAATTTGAGCGAAATTTGAGTGATACACTATCCTGTGAGAAGCATATTTCTAGAGGTCGAGATTGAAACTGTGATTTATAGCATTTAATTGATGATTGTTGCGGTTGGTGTGGGAATCACAACCCCTTTTGTGTCTGAAACAATTTTTGATTAATAAATGCACCCCTCGTGTTTATCTTTTTCTTTCATTTGTTTTCCTCATTGTTCGAGGACGAACAATAGTTTAAGTTTGGGGGGGGGGGTTGATAAACACTCATTTTGTGCATTTTTCTGATGTGAATCTGCTAACTATTTGCCTTGGATTAGATCATTAAGTGATATTTCTGTGTCGTATTCATATTCTTTTAGAAAATATTACGTTTGGTTTGGTTTTGGGTTGTTTATGCAGGTTTCACGCACAATTGAGCCATTTATAGAACATGACTGAGTACCATGGAGTCAATCGACGTTCGTTTGCATCCGGAAGAGGAAGAAGTGAGAAAAGAACGAAGCCAAATACGTTTTAGGCCAAAATTCAGTGGAAACCCATACTGAAAGCAGTTGATCTTCAAAGAAGAAGTCACGAATTTCTCTACACATGGAATTCGAGCTAATGGATCATGGCAATAGATATATTTTTGAGTTAGCTTTCCAATGCAACTGGAATCGGGTCAATCGGAGTTCGGGAGCGAAAGTTATAGCCAAAACCGTGAGACTGCGTAGAAGGGGCAAGGTTCGTGACAGGAACGGCGACCCAAAATACATAAACGGCGGTCGCCGTTCATGCATTACGGTCGCCGATCGTGGAAAATTCTCAGATTTTCGTGCGGTGCAAAGACGGAGACCCAGGCACACGATTGTCGGTCGCCATCGACGTTTTTTGGGTCGTCGATCGTGATATTTTGGGCAAAAATTGATCCAAATCCCATATCTTTTTGGGTTTGAAGAAGATAAGTATAAATAAAGGCTTCCAAGACTCAAAAACGACCCTTCCTCATTATTTTAGAGTTTTTAGAGTTGGAGAAAGCCAGAACGGAGCAGAATGTGAAGAACGAAGATTGAAGACTTGGGATTGAAGACCATGGGTTTTTGGTTTCATGTTTTCCATATTTTTGTATCTGCTTTTCTCTATTATGGAACTTAGCATGATTGGCTAAGTACATTGTGGATTCTAGGGTTTGAAACTATGTTGAACGTTTTGCAATTAGTTATTTAATTTGATTTTCCTTTTCCCTTCGCATTCCAATTATGCCTGAGTTTTAATTAATTGCTTGATATTGGCCATTGATGGCGATTTGATTGATATTTCTTGAACTGAGAGGTCTAGGTTTAACAATTAGTTGCATGATAGTTAGATTTGATAAATTAAATGTTCGAGAGGAATTTGAGTTATTGAAGGGTTTTAAAATCTGAGGTTTTAATCAAGAGTAGAATTCCTTCTGCGCGTCCGAGAGGAGTCATTAGGAGTTCTATGTCCATGTTATGGTTTAGAGTTTGAGAGAATCGCCTGATAATATATTCGTGATTAACTCATGCGTTTGGAAATTAAATTGGAATTGAGTTGAATAAATATTGCGTAATTGTTCTTCATAGTGGATTATCTTGGAATCCTATTTTCCCATATTTTCTAAATTCAATCTTTTTAATTGCCTTTTTAAATATCTACTTTTCAATATTGCCTAGTTTAAATAAACAAACTTTTCTACCGATGTGTCTAGATAGTAGTAAGGTATCTATATTTTAGTGCTTGATTATACTTCGAGCCTGCAATCCTTGAGTTCGATAAATTATTACTTGCCCTCTGCACTGGTCTGTACACTTGCAGAATAGCGTGTTGCAAAATACGCTATCACCTGTAACTCGATATTTCTCATGATTCCTCCGACCGATTATACATGCAATCACATTTATCGACTCCCCAGACCTCAAGGAACATGAATATGGCGTTGAAACACCAAAATACGAAAAAAATGGGAAAGACTAATAGCTCACAGGAGCTCCTCCTTCTCACGGCGGCGGCGGCGGTTTCCGGCGGCGGAACTCGTGTTTCAGACCTTCTGAATGATCTCTACAAGATGGGGAACACAATTCAATCATCAAAACACAGATTTACGGCCAAATAATCGAGATTCAAACAAAATCCACGAAAATCAATCTTGAATTTTACCTCAACTTCTCTCTAAGATATCTCGGTCGATTCTCGTCCTCTCGGAGCCCACTTGTACTCAAATTGAAGCTCGCGGAATAGGCTACACGATGGTAGGGTTTGCTTGGTTGAAGGTTGCCGGAGTCAGCCGAAGAATGGCCAGAAATGCGACGGGATTTGGGGGTTTAGAGGGTGGGTTTGCTCTTTCTCTCTCTAACTCAATATAATGTAAGGTGTGGAATGATATAATATTCTTCAATATATTTGTATAATTCCATTTCCACATTATAATATCTATACAATTATATCTATATGTATATACATATCCTTATAATTCCAATTATGCTTTATAGTTCTAATATACAAATTCCCACTATAACCTTCTCATATAATCCATGATAAATCATATCATTTTCCATAATTTCTCAGTAAATCTTGATAATTCTTCAAAATTCCTTTCATAACACGAGCTCAAACGATCTCATTAAATTACTCAAATCATAAATTAATAATTTCTAATACACCCGAATTACAGAAATCCACTTCATTAAATAAATCTAGCATTTCAAAGGGTTTAATTACATATGGGGTATTACACCCCCTCACCCTTATAAAAATTTTCGTCTCGAAAATTTACAAAGCTTTGAAAAGTTCGGGGTACTTCTCTTTCATCTTATCTTCCAGCTCCCAGGTCGCTTCCTCACTCCCATGGTGACTCCAAAGCACCTTAACAGGCGGAATTGCCTTATTTCTTAATTCTTGAAGTTTACGGTCCAAAATGGCTTCTGGCCGTTCTTCGTACTGTAAGTCTGGGCTCAAAACTACTTCCTCTTGACGTAACACGTGTCCAGGATCATATACATACTTTCTCAACTGCGACATGTGAAACACGTTATGAACATTACTCATGCTCGGGGGTAGTGCAAATCTGTACGCCACTGGACCAATGCTCTCCAATATCTCATACGGTCCCACATAGCGCGGTCTTAGTTTACCTTTCACTCCAAATATCACTATTCCCCTAGAAGGCAAAACCTTAAGGAATACCTTGTCTCCCACTTCAAAAATCAATTCGACCCTCCTTGAGTCGACATAAGACTTCTGCCTACTCTGCGCTTCTCTTATTCTCTCTCGGATCTGCCGAACTATCTCAATCATCTCATTCACCGCATCCGATCCAATAATTTTTCGTTCTCCTACCTCATCCCAATACAGAGGCGAATGAAACTTCCTCCCGTACAAAGCCTCATAAGGAGTTATTCCGATTATTGCCTGATAACTGTTATTATAAGCAAATTCAATCAAAGGCAAAATCGGCTCCCAACTGCTTCCCTGGTCCAAGACCACTGTCTTTAGCATGTCTTCGAGAGTTTGGATTGTCCTCTCAGACTGCCCATCTGATTGAGGGTGAAACGCCGTTCTGAAATTCAGGCGAGTCCCCAACTCCTGTTGTAAGCTCATCCAAAACCGAGATGTGAACTTCGCATCTCTGTCAGATGTAATAGATTTCGGCACTCCGTGCAATCTGACTATCTCTCGGACGTAAATCTGAGCTAACTTGTCTAATCCATAATTTACCTTAATGGGCAAGAAGTGAGCACTCTTCGTTAGACGATCCACTACAACCCATATCACCGTATTTTCTTTCTGTGACCTTGGTAACCCTGTTACGAAGTCCATGGTGATATGTTCCCACTTCCATTCAGGAATGTCTAACTGTTGCAACTTCCCATACGGTCGTTGATGTAACGCCTTAACTTGCTGACAAACTAAGCATTTCTCTACATATAAGGCTACATCCTTCTTCATACCATCCCACCAGTACTTGGTTTTCAAATCTTGGTACATTTTAGTACTTCCTGGGTGAGCGGTATACGGCGTATCGTGAGCTTCACTCAGAATCTCATCCCTTAGCTCCTCACTAGTTGGTACCAAAATTCTGTCCCAGAATAACGGCGCACTGTCAGGTGCTTCCCCGTACTCTCCCACTGGCTTGACCTTCAGCTTTTGAAGCAGCTTCTCAATTTCTGCGTCTCTTTTTTGTGCCTCAATAAGTCTTTCTCTCAAATCAGGCACTACTGTCAAAACTGCTAAATCACACCTCTTCCTCTCTGAGGGCGATATCACTTCTAAGCTAAGCTTCTCAAACTCTCTGATCAAACTACCTTCTCTTGTAAGCATACAGCCTAGCTGAGCTTCTCCTTTCCTGCTCAAGGCATCGGCCACTGAATTTGCCTTGCCTTGGTGATAATTGATCGTCAAGTCGTAATCATTCACGAGTTCTAACCATCTCCTCTGCCTCATATTCAGATTCTTCTGTTCAAAGAAATACTTCAAACTCTTATGATCGGTGAATATGGCGCACTTCACTCCATAAAGATAGTGTCTCCAGATCTTTAATGCGTGGATTACGGCCGCTAACTCCAAATCATGAGTTGGATAATTTACTTCATGTGGTCTTAACTGTCTTGACGCATAAGCTATCACCTTCCCGTCCTGCATCAACACACAACCTAGCCCATTCTTCGAAGCGTCAGTGTAAACTTTGAAGTTCTTATCTAATTCCAGCACTACAAAGACTGACGCGGTTGTTAACAATTGCTTCAACTTCTGGAAGCTCTCTTCACACTCTTCTGACAACACAAACTTCACACCCTTCTGCAGTAATTGGGTCATTGGCTTCGCGATCTTTGAGAAGCCCTCAATGAATCTCCTGTAATAACCAGCTAAACCCAGAAAACTGCGAATCTCGTTCGGCGTAGTTGGTGATTTCCAGTCCATCACTGTTTGAATCTTGGCTGGATCTACTTTAATTCCGTCAGCCAAAACTATGTGACCCAAGAATTTCACTTCTCTCAGCCATAATTCACACTTGCTGAATTTGGCATACAGTTTCTCATCTCTCAGGGTCTGTAATACCGTTCCCAGATGTTGTTCATATTCCACTTCGCTCTTCGAGTATATCAGAATGTCATCGATAAATACTAGAATGAAGTTATCGAGATACGGATGAAATACTCGATTCACTAAATCCATGAACACTGCCGGAGCATTCGTAAGTCCAAACAGCATTACCACAAACTCATTGTTAGCATATCTAGTCCTGAATGCTGTCTTCAAAATATCCTCCTTCCGAATCTTCAGTTGATGATACCCCGATTGAAGATCGATCTTAGAGAATAATTTTGCTCCCTTGAGCTGATCGAATAGATCATCAATCCTTGGCAATTGGTATTTGTTCTTAAGCATCAGCTTATTCAGCTCCCTATAATCAATGCACATACGCATCGATCCGTCCTTCTTCTTCACGAATAAACCCGGTGCACCCCACAGTGACACGCTTGGCCT
This sequence comes from Plectranthus barbatus, assembly GCA_026898455.1. NCBI lineage: Eukaryota > Viridiplantae > Streptophyta > Magnoliopsida > Lamiales > Lamiaceae > Plectranthus > Plectranthus barbatus. The sequence goes on from JAPKLW010001469.1 coordinate 55,437, forward strand.
GATATACCCTATGTCCAACACCTCTTATAGCTGGACCTTTAATTCTTGCAACTCCTTCGGGGCCATGCGGTACGGCGCTTTAGAAATTGGTACCGCACCCGGTTCCAGATTGATGGTGAATTCCACCTGCCTATCTGGTGGTAATCCTGATAGTTCCTTTGGAAATACATCCTCGAACTCTCTTACTATCGGTACATCCTGTACTATTAACTCTGGTTTCTCTTCTCCTTCCAAGTATACTAAGAAGGCTTGATTCCCCACCTTATGCAACAACTTTGTTGCCTGAATTGCAGAGATTACTGGCACTCTCTGCCTCTTCATGAAACCATGCACGAACGCCTCTTCATTCCCTTGCTGTGGAATGATCACTCTCCTCTCACGACATAAAATCATCGCCTTATTCTCTGACAGCTAATCCATTCCTAGGATTATATCTACGTCATGAATATCCAAAACATTCAACTCTGCTACTTGTATCTCGTTCTCATTTAACTTGATTCTCAAGTCTAGGCACACTAAAGTAGATATAGTGGTTTCTCCTGAAGGCATTGCTACGTTCAAGTCATGACCATTCTTCTCTACCTTAAGTTCTAGTGCCTCAACACATGCAGATGAAATGAAAGTATGCGATGCTCCAGTATCAAATAATACCATAACAGGTATATCATTAATGCATCCCATACCTGCCAAGTTCCCATCATCCTGATTACCGTCCAAGGCGTAGGCTCGAGCTCTCCTTTGCAGCCCATCTCCACCCTGTTGATTACCCTCTTGGTTCCTGGGCATAGCTTGATTGCCTTGCCTGCCTCCTCCTCGGTTCCCAGCATTGCCTCTCCATGGCTGGCGGTGCCCTCTGATAGCTCTCAGCTGCTGATTCGCCGGCCTTTGGAAATTCTAGCGATTTCCTTCTCTTGTTTGGGGTGTGGCACACTGATAGGCAAAGTGCCCTAGGCCACTGCAGTTGAAACATCTAATCTCTCCCCGTCGGCAATCCCCTGGGTGTCTTCTCCCGCATCTCGGACAGTTCTGTTGACCCATATCCCTCTGATCACGCCTCGGAGCCTGCTGGGGATTTTGTCTCTGAAAGTTCTGCTGCCGACCCTGGTCATGGCGCTTCTGGCTGCCTTGACCCTAAAGAAACTGTCTGGGCGGCTCCTCCCATTTCCTCTTCTGAATCGGAGCTGGGGCTTGTACCTCCTGCACTCACCAGTCCGGCATCTTCTTCTTGATCTTGGACGCTTCAATGTCCAAGGCATGGCTCAGCAGCTCCTGGTAGTTCAGACCCTTCATGGTCGCCAACTGTGTGCGGATTTCTTCGTACAGACCTTCCCTGAACTTCTCCGCCATCTTCAGTGGTGTGTCCGCCAGATGCGGCGCCATCTGGAGAAGCTCTCCAAACTTCGTGTCATACTCCTCCACAGACAGTTTTCCTTGTTCAAACAAGAAAAATTCTACTTCTCTCTCTTTCCGATACTGCTTTGTAATATATTTCTCGAACAAAGCCTCCTTAAATTTTTCCCAACTCAGATGGTCCCTCTCTGCTAGTGCGAAAGACTTAACATAAGTCTCCCACCATCTATCTGCCTTCCCTTTTAGTTGGTAAGACATGCGGTTAATCTTCTCATCCTGAGAACACCTCATATGCTTGAAAATCTTTTCAAGCTCTCTTACCCAGTCCTCTGCAGCTGCTGGACCTCCGGTCCCATCAAATGTTGGAGGCTGCTGCTTCCGAAAAGTTTCCACCCACTTCACTGATGAAATATCGGGTGCATTTCCATGGTGTGGCGGAAACTGTCCTTGCTGTCCCGCTGCACTCTCCTTGTTAGATAAAATTTCAAACTCTTCATACCCTTGATTTGCAGGGACTTCCTCCCAGAGTGGTTCCTCATAAATCGGTTGTGGGTTGGCTCTCCCACGACCTCGGCCTCTCTGACCTCTACCTCTACCTCTACCTCTACCTCTACCTCGGCCTCTGCCTCTACCACGGCCTCTGCCTCTACCTTGCTCAATGTATTCCATTGGTTCTCTCTGCAAAACAACACTAGTCAGAAATCTCACAACAATCTCAACACAGTCAAAAGCTCTTAAACTATCACCAATCAATAACATAATCAAACAATCCTTCAATAGCCAAACAATTCCACAATACCTCGTTCTCTCATCAAACAGCACAATAAGGTCCACAAATGTCAACATACATCAATAGCAACGTTAAGAGGTCCAAAATGAAATACAGAACAACTAAAACGATAAGATCATAACATCTATCACTCAGATCCCTCAGACGGGTCCTCCTCCTCCTCATCATCGTTCTCTGCCTTAATCGGCTCTTTTCCCCTGTCCTGAGATACTGTTTTCCAACCTCGAATGCCCTCAATGTCACTGGATAGGCAAATCGGTGCCTGACTCGTACCATAGCCGTGAATGGTCCCATGGCCTCCAAACATATCCTGCTGTCTGCTCGGAGTCGGTCTAGGCCACATCTCTGCACTGTCCCATCCCGAATCATGCGCCTGATTAGCCCCAATGGGCCCTCCAATGTCCTGCTGCGGCTGCTGAACTAATGGCGCCAAAGATCCACGACGTCCAAAAGGTAACGCTGGATCCGGATGTAGCGAAGGAGACTGCACTGAAGCTATGGGATCACAGAAAGCATAAGGATCATAAGTACCTCCCTGCAGATACCCGGGCGAAAAGGGCATATACGCTGCAGTAGGTGTGCTAGGTATCAGTCGCACTCTCGGTCGAGAAGTAGATGCATGCACAGGTGCAACCTGGGCATCAGCTGGCGCTGGCGGCGAAGCTGGAGTATACTGCGGCGACGAAGTCCTGGTCCTAGATGCCTGAGTGCCTCTGGAAGATGCTGGCGAAGGATTCCCCTCCGCAATCACCTTCTGAATCAAGTCTGCCATGAATCGCCGGTAGCTCCCCACGGTACCTGTCACACTATCACAGTGCCATCTAGTCAGCGATAGCACCCAATTCGTCCACCTGTCTGGCATCAGGTTCATCGTCCTCTCCATGGCCTCCCTGTCTGTCACTCCCGAGTAGCGTACTCTCTCCCATAACGCTAGGTAGTCCACCAAAGCTGGCGCAAGGTTATCCTCAGAGAAAGGAAGGCGCTCCCTGAATCGTCTCACAATCCTCTCCTGGGGATCCATCTGTCACCAAAACAATAATTAACGGTCAGTATCGAGGTCAAATAAAATAACTACACCATACACCATGCCGAGGTTCCTTCGGATCCTCGCATACACTAACTCACTCCAAGTCTGACTACATCTGCCAGGCTCACTATGTATATTCTGTACATCTAACTATTAGCTTGTAGTTTCTACAAGTTAACTCACTCTCACTACTCAGTCAAATCAACAAAATAAGGAAATTTTCAATTTCCACACTCAAAGTCAAGTTCTAAGTTCAAATCATCGCAAATTCTTCTCATTCCACTCTTACAATACCATCTCTCAACCACCAAACCAAGTCAATGCCTTTTTCAGGCTCACATTTAACTCATCAGTCCTGATTCGTCCTAATTATCCCTCAATTCATCATCAAATTATGCCGTACTATAGCTCAATACTCATCTCGCACATCTATAGCCATAACACCAGGATTTTCAAATGCTTGCAATTAATTTAATAATCGATCAAGTCAATTCGATTCACACTTTCAAGAAAGGTTACATCACCGGTGCCGAATGAAATAATTTCAATTTTTTTGAAATATCAAAACTTTCCCAACTCATAAAAATTTTCAAACTTTCACAATCGAAGTTTTCACAAACTCAACACTTTCAACCACTTCATCTACAACTAATGTTAGCACTCTTGCTTACACGAAATCAATTCAAATCACATCAACTCAACTCCCTTTTTCCACATAAATACTGCTTTCTTTCCAACTTCTCAAACCACTTTCAAAATTTTCACAATGTTTTCAACACATTCAAATCATACTTAAATTGCAAGCGGGGAAACTTTCTTTTAAAATTTAAAAACGTACCTCAGGTGGCGCAGGATGGAGTAGGGTGTAAACACGAGCAAACACTTCACACATCTTTTCAAAATAAAACACTTCTAAGACTCGAAGTTTTCAAAATATTTCAAAAATTGTTTAAAATTTTCAAAAACTACGCTCTGATACCACCTCTGTAACGCCCCCAACTGACCTTCCCAATTTGGGGTCGCGTTACATTGATGTTTCAGGTTTTGGTCAGACATTTCTTCAATCAAATAAATAAGCGGAAGATTTAAATAATTGTAAAAGATATTTAATAACAAAAAGATTGTGCTTCGAGTCTTAAGCTTAAATAAAATAGTAATTTACACATTCAACATGTTAAAAGATGGGAAGGATAATTCAGAGAGTGTAGCAGCGTGTGTGTAGCGTGGCGGAGATATTCATATGAAGATGCATATCTAAGGATCTAGGATTTCAAAATACTTCACATCGCCTGTTTACACCCCTACTCGCCCATCCTTGCCGCTCAACCTGCATATTTTAGAAACAATACGAGGGGCTGAGTACTAATGTACCCAATGAGAAACAAGCCCAAAAACATACATTATATAGGAGAAGTGCTATGCAACTAACAAAGATAGACACGGGGTTTTGTTGAAAAGAACCGTGCTATCTAAAAAATTTTCATTTGTGCGCTATTAAACATGTTATTATATCTGTTATTGTTTTATAACTGGAAGCTGGCCCACTTCCAAGTTACGATGACTAGTTAGAAATGATTAAACATTCAACACACTATCATCAAGGTGCACAGTCTCGGAACACACTTCGAGACCCAATCGTATTTAAATAATCAATCACTTTCTCACAGGGTTTAAGGCACTACCATTTCACCCGTGTTTCTCATTCTTCCAGGGTTTAAGGTCACTACCATTTCACCCGTTCTTACAACTTTAAGGTTGCTAACCTTCACAATTAATAAGAGTAGCGCATGTACTAATTGCACATGGTTCTTGTCTCATTAATACCTCTCTGTTGTTAGCATTCAACATAGGACAGATATAATAGCACAAAAACAAGCGTAGCATCTCAATTTAAAACAAAACATTTATCACATTTTTGAAAATAAAACACTCATTTTCTTTTATACTTAAATAGTTTCCCACCTGATAATTTGGCTTTAGGTATAGATGCTCCCGACTAGTATGAGCTTAGTGATCCTTGCTTTCAATCTCCTACAATTAATTAGGGATACTCAAGTTAGTACGGACGATCTAGGACAATAATGTCTCAACTATTTCTAACAATTCTACTCATGCTTCCAATCGTAATCAATCGAGACTCGAAAAGAAGTAAGATTGGATAACAATCATAAATTGTATCTTCCTTTCATGCCTCTGTATCGACCGACAGGGCTCTGTATCGGTCGACACAACCCTCGGTTGACACAGATTCTTTCCAGTCGACACTCCTTTATCGACCAGCACTGTGTCGATCGACATAACCTTGTGTCGATCAACACAACCCTTTGTCGATTGACACAAGTGTGTCGATCCCTCCCTAACTAACATCCTGTCGATTCCCCTCTCTCGACCAGCTCTATCGATCGACACACACATCTTTGTCGATCAACACGAGTTGTCAATCTTCCCACCTTCGACCAGCCTCTGTGTCGATCGACACAGGTCGTCTTCCTCGCGAGTTCGCCGGAAAACAAAACCTGTAACTCGATATTTCTCATGATTCCTCCGCTCGATTATACATGCAATCACATTTATCGACTCCCCAGACCTCAAGGAACATGAATATGGCGTTGAAACACCAAAATACGAAAGAAATGGGAAAGACTAATAGCACACCGGAGCTCCTCCTTCTCACGGCGGCGGCGGCGGTTTCCTACAAATTCCATTTCCACATTATAATATATATACAATTATATCTATATGTATATACATATCCTTATAATTCCAATTATGCTTTATAGTTCTAATATTCAAATTCCCACTATAACCTTCTCATATAATCCATGATAAATCATATCATTTTCCATAATTTCTCAGTAAATCTTGATAATTCTTCAAAATTCCTTTCATAACACAAGCTCAAACGATCTCATTAAATTACTCAAATCGTAAATTAATAATTTCGAATACACCCGAATTACAGAAATCCAATTCATTAAATAAATCTAGCATTTCAAGGGTTTAATTACATATGGGGTATTACAACCTTTTTACCGTATGCTTCTGAATCTCAGATTTTGTACTACATTTCTCACATCTCCTTGACCTATCAGAAACCCTCTCATCTCAAGTCGCAACCCATACCCAAATGGCCAAGTTTTCTTCACTTCTCTTGTCCATATGTGGAGCATATCGTAAAAATCTATTAAAAGCCTTCCTCGTTCATGATTCACCAGCTCCATCTATTTCTTTTTCTGGTAAGCCCTTGGGAAGAATTTCCCCATTACTATAGTCTAGAATTCTTCCCAAGTTAAGTTCCAGTGACTTTTGCTTGTGTTGTGAATAATAATAATAATAATAATAATAATAATAATAATAATAATATATAAATATATATATATATATATATTTAAATCCCCTCGCCTAGCATTAATATTCCCACGTCTCCCCCACTGTCTTTGTCACATATGAGGCGTTTGGTTTAAGTGTATGAATATGAATATAGGTATGCGTAGATATGCGTTTGAAAGTAGAATGCATTTGAAAGTAGAGGGAATGAGAATGTGTTTAACCATTTCAATAAAGGTGCTTGGTTTATAAGATGGGTTTGGGAACATTTTAAATTATGATATTTAGTTTCTAAATATATTTAAAAAAAGAATTAAATATAACATAAATAATAATTAATTTCTTAATAAAAATTAATTAATAAAATAAAGTAATAAAAAAATATTACTTTGAAATTTATTTTATATAATATAGAAAGAGTTGTATAAATATTAAATAATTATAGAAAATATTTTATTATAATAATATAAAAATATATAATAATATTAAATTAATAAAATATAATTTTAAAATATACTCCATCCGTCCCAAATTAATAGTCCCAAACCAAAATGACACAATAACCAATGTATGTGAATGTAGTGGAATTATTAATTTATTGGTGAGTGTGAAAAAGTTTGCCATTTTTAGAAATAAGTCTAATAAACGGGATAGACCGAAAAGGTAAGTGAGACTAATAAATTGGGACGGAGAGAGTATATTAATAATAATTACATTACTTTCAAATTAATATGTTAAAATATTTAATATAGTTTTATACCAGAAATTAAGATTCTATTATTATTATAATATTTATTTAATTAATAATTTAATATTATAATATTAATTATGTAAAAATAATTTTACTAGTGTTATTATATTAAGGGAAAATATTCAAATCTACCCCAAACTTTGGGTGAGTTCTCAATTTTATCCCTAACTTTTAAATATAACAATTTCAGGCAAACTATAAAAGAATTCCCAATTTTATTCCAAACTTCTAAATATAACAATTTTAGCCTAAACTTTAAATTTTTTCTTAGTTGTCAATATTTAAACATCGAAAATCTTACATGAATACAAAAACTCTACACGGACACTAATCTTCCATGTCATTCCATGACATTCATCGAGTATTTATTAAGAATAAGAAATTTTAGAGTAATATATTTTCATAAAACTCATGATATCTTTATTAAATATAAAGAACTTTAGATCAATATATTTGATAAATTATTAAGATATGACTTGATTTTATGTCTTTATTCGTTTTAATATTAAAATAAATATATTTAAATTATCATTTTAGATCTTAGTTTAAAATAAATTATTCACGAAAATAATATTCTTTTAGAAAATTATCTTAATTTGAAAGTAGAATAAATATTGAAGATTAATATAATATGATATGTAAATATGTGTCTCCACGTAAAATTTTCGATTTTTAAATATTTACATTGGGAAGAAAATTGGGAACTTATTTAAAGTTTAGGCCGAAATTGTTATATTTAAAAGTTTGGGATAAAATTGGGAACTCATTCAAAGTTTAGGATATATTTATATATTTTCATTATATTAATAATAATGTATAATTAATTACTTATTTAACATTATAATATTAATTATTATATTATATGATATTAAAAATAAAAAAATAAATTTTGGGAAGAATATTTGGGTATGAGTATGAATCCCTCCAAAATAGAGAGAAAATGAAGATTCCCAAATTTTAGGGAATCATTTGATTCCCGAAGGAATGATACCTGCAAACCAATTGATGGGTTTCGAAATCATTTCATTTCCTAATTTCGAAATCCACCAACCAAACACTCCATAATCTCCCTCTGCCAACTTCCAACACCCTATTACTTCCTTCTAGTTCTAAAACTCAAATGCTAACAAATGAAGATGAAGAAATACTCAAAAGGAACGTATTTCTATATCTGAAGTCTTGAAGAAAATTGTTGCTTGTTGAGTTAAACAATCCTCAGGCGAGGGCCTCCGCTCTGATCCACCACCCCATCTCCCGCTCGAAGGAGCTAACTATATCATGATAAGGGGGAATGCCTGAACTTCGTACTTAAAATGTGCTTTATTTTCAATTAGTCATAATTTAGACCAAAGAACGAATGTTACAATAAGCCCTCCACTCCACCACCCGAGTTTACTAACAAGAAAGTGGAGAGATTTGGCGAGAACACACTTGGAAAGGAAGAGTGGTTGACTCATTCGCAGCTACCAAGGTGGTACAAGCGAGTACGAGTCATGCGCATTCATTCAATCTAGATCCCTTCCGAGGTTCTGAAAGAGTTCCTCGCAGAACAGAATGGGATACGATGAGATAGAAACAAAGACTGGGAACGTAGGAATTTTTATGTCTCACCGAATCACACGTAGAGATATTGATAATACACATAGAGTTAATGGTATTTCATAACTAATTGATTGAGCAGCAGCCCTTAATCCACCTAAAAAGGAATATTTATTATTTGATCCATAAATCCATTTGATTTTATGAAAAAAGATCAAAATATTTCATGCCTTTGTTGACCTGACCAGGAAAAAAAATTTATCCTATTTTTAAGATAATTTTAAATTGAATTCAATTTGAATGGGAGTGATTTGGATTGATATAAGTACAGGATTACTTTTATCAATTCTCAAAAGCAAAGGTTAAAACTTTATCTTTATATTATTAAATATTACTCCATAAACACGTGCAATACCATCTCCAACTGAGACCACTCGACCGATCTCATCCACTTGAAAATTCGTGTAAAAGTTGCTAATTCCTAATTCGGGGGCTGGTTCCATGCTTTCTCTCTGGTGTTCGCCCCCTTCTAAATGAATGAAATTAGCATCTATGTATAAGTGTAAAAATGAGAGTTAAAGAGTATAAAAATTGCAGGTAATAATCGGTTTCTACGAAGAAAATAAGTGTTTTTCTTTAGGGGTAAATAGAGTCCGATTTGAGAGATAAGGTATTGATTAAATCAAATAATACAGGTTTGAAATTATTTAAAGGGTAAATAGGGGAAAATACCCCAAACTATTAACGTTTTTGGAAAAATACCCCAATCTATTTCAATAAGTTAAAAATACCCTAATCTTTACTTTTATTTTTGAATTATACCCTAATCTATTGATATTTTAGGAAAATACCCAAACGTATTATTATTAGTTAAAAATATCTCAATCTTTAATTTTGTTTATGAATTATACCAAAACGAGAAATATTATTGGCTCACACAAAGATGACAGTCTAAATTACTATCATCATCCGTGTTAAATTTAATGTACTAAACAATCAATATTTGCAATATATATTCAAATGCATTTATCTTCAGAAAAATATTTAAAACTTCATGTTATGTTCTTTTTTTTTCGATTGCTTGAATTCCTTATTTTTTTCTCTCAATGCGTATGATCTTGTATTGAAATGTGTGCACCTTTATTTGGATTGGATTTTATACCAACCGAAGGAAACAAAAAAAATAGTAGAACATAAAATTTAAATACTTTTTAGAATATATAGCAAATATTGATTGCTTAATACATTAAATTTAACACGAACGAAGAAAATTATTTTGACTGTCATCTTTGTGGGAGCCAATAATATTTCTCGTTTTGGTATAATTCGTAAACGAAATTAAAGATTGGGGTATTTTTAACTAATAATAATAAATTGGGGTATTTTTCCAAAATATCAATAGATCAAGGTATAATTCATAAATAAAAGTAAAGATTAGGGTATTATTAACTTATATAAATAGATTGGAGTATTTTTCCAATATTGTCAATAGTTTAGGGTATTTTTCCCTATTTACCCTTATTTAAATTAAACCGCCCAATTAATTTTCCAAACCAACACGTATTAAAACTGTTTGGATCTAACGGAAAATTAAAATGACAAATATTTTCTATTTTTGCTATAATTTAATTTTAAAAGGAAAAAACTGGATAAAGGTAGTTATTCACCGTCTACAAACACACACCAAAATTTGGTTTTAAAAATTAAAGAGTGAAAATGAAATGAGAGAAGACGACAAAAGGAAAAGAGAGAAGTGACGATAGTGCAAAGAAATGAGAGAGACAATAAGGATAAATGTGAGATGGGACATATGAACGTAATGTCATATTATATAATTTCGGGTTTAGGTTTTAAAAAAAATAAATAAAAATTTTAAGAAACTTATACTACTATACTATATTAGGGGTGTCGTAGTTTGGTCGAAACCAGTTAAACCGGTCAAGTTGGACTAATTTGGTCGGTTATTAATCTGATCTTCAAATAGGCGGTTTGAAAATTTTGATAAAATATTTCATAGGTATAAGTTGTAATTCATTTGGTAAGTTTCTACCATTTCATACCATTGACCCATGTTTAAATCTTTTGGCCAACATATTTTAGCTTTAGTTCTAATTTTTTATCAAAAATAAAAAAAATAGAAAATCAACTAATAAGTATTAAGTATTAATATTTAAATATTATGATGTTATTATAATTTTTTATGTTAAATTAAGTATTAACATTATTATTATAATTTTACATGTCTCTTTCAATTTTACATTTGAAATTCATATAAGGTTATAATTTTAATAAAATTGACTCGTGCATCTATTTTAATTTTGCATTAAATTATAAATAAAAATTTAAAATTAAAAATACTCCATCCGTCCCTTGACATTAGTCCCATTTGCTTTTGGCACAGTTACCAACGTTTGTGAGTGTAGTGAAATTAATATTTTATGGTGTGAGGAGATTTTTTTCCATTTTAGGAAATGTGACTAATTTTGCGGCAAAGACGAAAATAAAAAATGGGACTAATGCCAAGGGACGGAGGGAATATATTATAACAAGTAATAACAAATAATTGAAATCAAATAATGTAAATTTGAAACCCTAGTTTTCTACAAATGAACTAAAGAATTCATTTTTGATATATTATAGTACATTGTTGAAAGTTGAAACATTTTTTTATTTCTAACCGTCAAACTTGCCGGACCAAAACGTTTTTTATATGGTTGACCAATTTGGTTTGGATAAATTATTTTACCTTTTGATTTGAAAAAATCTCAAATCATACTTATTAATTTTGTCGAGATTTTGTTTTCAAACCGGACTATGAACTCCCTACACTATATTAGTATTTTATTATATAATGTACTTTTAGTATTATTACCGTAAACGATCCGATCCGACCGAAACAGGAGATTTGTCTCCTGAAATCGTATGCCAAGTCAAATGATACGATCTGACCCGGCTATAATAGCCAGTTTCTCTACTAACCGATTTGAACCGTGTTAATCCTTGTTGCTTGAAACATCGCAGACGTGGGTTTTCAGGTAGAAGGAAATATGATGGAGATTTAATATTTGGCCCAAAATGTTGAGTTAAAAAAAATAAATAATTGGTCTTCAAGTAAAATTACTCGGGATTTATGCCTATGAAATAAAATATGGACCTACAAAAAAATAAAGCTGATTGGTAATTGGGCTTAACAAAAGATAATTATTAGGCCCAACATATATTTGGACTAGATCAAATTATTGGTAATATTTTAATAAAAAAAATACAAATTTAAGTGCGATTTATAGGAAAGTAACAAAATTAATATCCAAATTTTGTAAAAGTTTTGGGTCGCAAGAAGCTTTCGGTTTCTCAAAACATAAGACTTATTCTTTAGCTATCTCAAAGAATCGTATTAGAAAAAAAATGGCATGCAATTACTTCAATCATTTTTCCACATGGACAATTCTGTATTCTATATTTTATTTTCTACTTCTTTTATTATTTCTACGTGGGCAGTTTTATTGAATTATTATTTAATTTCAAATAACATTCCTTATTCTTAATATAAAAATATGTTGAAATAATATATTGTAGAACTCGTGTATTATAAATGATTTTTTTATATATAAAAGATAAATCAGCGGCAACCAGATTAAAGTTCTCATTTGAAATAATAGTAATTAAAATCATCCATAATCCCTAAACCAAAATCAGGGAAAGTAGGGGGTGGCGGACAATATTGTGTAGAAAAAAATCGCTTTCTTATTCTTAATTAGGGCTGTGCATTGGGTCGGGTCGGGTCAAACCCGAACCGAAAATCCCCACCCGACAATCACCCGAAACCCGAACCCGACCACCCGAAACCCGACCGCCTCCCTATCCCACCCGACCCGCCACCCCACCCGAAAATCGGTCGGGTGGGTCGGGTTTACCCGATTTATTTTATTTTTTTCTGTTTTCGAATTTTGTTGGGAAAATTGGCTAAGTTTCCTTTCCCCAGTAGCTACTTGTTTAGATTCTAGTTTTGGTGTTTTGGTGGATCAAATCCTAAGTCCTACCAGCGTCAGTTTGTCTCTAGAATAGCTCTAGTCTCAAATGTAAAGTCCTGTTTAGGTCTTTCGAGTTGTAAGTCGCAGCTGATCAAGACTCATGCTGACACTGTTCACCAGCATGAGAAGTGCTTACCACTGGTACTGTTCACCAGTTGGAAAAGCTTCATCCGAAGGCGGCTGACAAGACTCGTGCTGATACTGTTCACCAGCATGAGAAGAGCTAACGACTGGCTACTGTTCACCAGTTGGGAAGGTTTTCATCAGCAGGGGGCTGACAAACCTTACCAGCAGAATATGTGTTCTCACTGACACTGTTCACCAGCGGTGAAGTCACCAGTCATGGGAGATTCCAAGAGTTAACATCCAGACAAATTGGTAGACTTAGATTGTGCCAACGCAAGTCACCAGCAGAGACTGCCAGCACAAGATCACCAGTATGTTCTGCCAGTCGGATGTTACCAGCAGAATTCAAGATTCGCTCTCCCAGAGTCTTAGAGACAAAAAGAAGATTCGTCTGAGGAATAAACTGACAAAGTATGACTTTAAGGGAGGATACCTTAAAGTCTATCAGTTCAAGACACCAGTTCCGATTCCTCGTACTGACGAATAGTGCCGTTCTGACATAAAGAGATCAATGTCAGATAAAGTGGACAAAAGCATGGCGCTTTCCGGAAATTCCTACCTGCCGCCGTCAGAAGGACATGCGAGGACAGAGACCTTTTCCGGATGTGTCCAAACGGCTAGAAGATTTGAATGGGATCCCGCGTCTATAAATAGGTCGGAACCACCAACATTTAAGACGCTTGCTTTCTTCCTGACATTCAATACTCTTCACCTACCGAAAGACTGAAAATTTATTACGCTCAAGCAAGTAGCAGAAAAACACTTTCGAGGCCTTTCTAAAGGCTATCCGTGTGTTGATTTATCAAACACGAGACTTCAAGCTTCCAGCTTGTAAGTTCAGATCTCTTTGGTGTTCTTTCTCTTCTGAGGAAGTTCACAGCAGCTCTTGTGCCAGCCAGCACTTGGGTTATTACGGGCTTTTGCCGTATTGAGAAGATACGTTCTTGGGAGAACTAAACACCCAACTTGCTGTGGAGGTTGAAGTGACGTGCTCGCACTCCACCAGCCGAGAAGAGAGTTGAAGAAGGACAAGGCCGGGAGCGGTTGATCTAGTGAACTGGTGGACGAGGCATTCACCAGCTAGAGATAGATCGTAGGACGCTTGTACCCGATTACTCTTAGTGAAATTTCCAGTGCTACGACTGGAGAGTGGACGTAGATCAGTTGATCGAACCACTATAAATCCTTTGTCTTTTATCAGCTTTCTGCATTTCATACTGATTTAAAACCCAGCACCCAAGTGCTGGTGTATATCCTGAAAACTGATATAACTGTGCAAACAAGGCTAAAAATATTCTAAGTCTTGAGCTACCAGCTGACGAGCCAGTCGCCAGTCAGCTGTGTACGCAGAGTGCAAGTTGACTTACCAGCTGACAAGGTCCCAGTCAGCTGAGTAACCAGCAGAGTGCAAGAAACGATTAATCACTTTTTCGCTGCCAAGTTATACCCTGATAATCCGGGACCAACAAGTGGTATCAGAGCGGACGGTTCTTATAGACCGTTCGTATCTGAGTCGCTTAGGACCGTGATCCGCGTTTCCTTGCGCTCTTTTTTGTTTGTCTGTTTGATTAGCTCAGGTACATCAAGATGAATATTCCGAAGCTACTTGACTACAAGACTGTGAAGCATGATACATGGCGAAAGAGGACTCTCATCTCTCTAAAGAGCATCCATCCAGAGATGAAAGATGTGCTAGAGACAGGGCCGATTGAGATCACCAAGATTCAGCATCAGCTAGGAGTTCGTCCAGCTGCTGTGATCCCAAAGCCTCAAGACGAATGGAACGCTGAGGACAGGAAGCGGAATCAGTTGGATTCCATTGCTCATGAGTTGATCCTGGCATGTCTTCCAGAGTCGCTGATGGAGGAAGCCCTCCAGTTTGACAATGCCAAGGGAGTATGGGATTATCTTGATAGTCTATGTCAAGAAACTGATCAAATAAAACGCAACAAATTGCAGGTTGCGGTGGACAAGTATGAGTCCTTCCAGATGCTGCCTGGAGAAACCATCAAGGAGATGGAGGCGAGATTCAAAGCCATTGTCAGCGAGCTAAAGTCACTGGACAGGACGTACTCAAATGAAGATCTTAATGCCAAGATCCTGTCCAAGATGCCCAAGGAGGACTGGTTCGTGAAGACGACAGCTCTCAAGAAGAAGGACTTGTCCAAGATGACTCCAAAGGAGTTATTTGCTCAGTTGCAGGCACACGAGTGGGATATCCAGATGGTGAACAAGAATGAGGCCATCAGGAACATGGGATCCCCCAGCATCAAAGCTCAAGACGAAGCTTACTTCGTCAAGAAGGACTTCAAATGGAAGCACAAGAAGCCCCTCCATGCTGACAGACCTGCTGCCCAGCACAACCAGCAGAAGGAGATCCAGTCCGCATCAGGATCTTATTCCAAAGACAGCGAGAGCTCTATCGCTGACCTTGAGCAACAGATGAAGAGACTGACAGTTCTCTTGGAGAAAGCCAAGTCGAAGCAGGGAGTATCTCTGAGCTCAACTGACGGAAAATTCGTCAAGAGAGCTCCCCGTGCTTGCTACCAGTGCCAATCCCCTGATCATTTAAAGTTTGAATGTCCACAGGTGGACAAAAATGAGCGGGAAAGGCTAAAGAAGCTCTTTGAAGAGCGCGCCTCCAAGGCCGTTGCCAAGGCTATGCTGACCAGGACTGAAGTGCCTAACATACCCGATCATGATGATGGCGAGTATGCGTCAGACGAGGAGTCAGAAGAGGAAGCTCTACTGGCACTCATGGCAGCCTTTGGCGAGGAGACAGCTGAAGGAAGTGCTGACAGTGAAGAGGCACTTGCAGCTGATGGTCAGGTACAATCATCAGCTTCCCCAATGTATATCATGCCTTCTATCAGTTTAGACGATTCTGAGTCGCGTTGCTCCGACTCAGAAGCTGTCACTATAGACATTCTTCAAAAAGAATTTTTAAAATTTTATGAAATAAAGAATGTCTTGGCTGGCGAAAATACTTCGCTGAAAGATCAAGTTTCTATTTTGACCAAGGAGATTGAAAAATCGAGGTCAATCAGTGAAGAGCTAGCCACTTTGAAAAGGACTCACTCTGAGTTGCTCCAAAATTTTCAAATTACAAAAACTGAGCGAGATAATTTTCACAATCTCGTTCTGGAGCAAGAAAATAGAATAAATTTTCTAAATAAAGGCTCAAAAGACTTGGAAGCAGCTCTAAGTCATTGGAGAAAGCCTTCTGATAAGTCCGGGTTGGGATTTACAAAGGATTTGAACATAAATCAACCCGAACAAAGCAGTACTGGTAAGGGTAAGGACAAACTGGTAAATGCATCAGCACCAGCTGGTAATACCAGTCAGTCCCGTGTGGCTGATCAGCATAGGAACCATAAGTCCAGATACATAGGTGAGTCATCAAGACAAAATCCTCAACTGGCAAGATCCTCTGCTGACAGGACGCCAGCATACCCGAAGACGCAGACTAAGCCGAAATATTCTAAGGCAAGGAAGTCAGCGTCAGCTGCCAGTGGAATCCGACAGCCAACACCAGCTGTCCAGAGATTCCACACCCAACCTTACAAGTATGCCAGTTGCCAGCATGCTTACAAGGGATCCAAATCTCAGCGGAACACTGAGAGAAGGATATTTCCCGATAGGAGGAACACCTATCGGAGGCCTGAGCCTAATCAAAACCTTTTCTCAAGGGCTGGGAAGGCTAATCATCGTGGTCCACAATTCCAGAGACCACCAAGGCAACACATGCGGTCGGAAGGAAATTTCCGACACCCTCGAAGGAAGAATACTTCCAGAGGAACCGCACACACAGCCACACCTTCCAAAAACAAATCCATGCATTATTTTAAAAGGAAGGGAAAGGCCACAAGTGATGTCATCAAGGGTAACACCGAGCTGAAGATTACTCAAGTCTGGATTCCAAAAGGAATGATCCAGAGATCTAACCCTGCAGGACCCGCTGATGATCGGGGACCTAAATAATTTCATTTTCTTGCAGGAACAGGATCATGCAACACAGCTTCAGAGATCGAGCGAGTGGATCATAGATAGTGGTTGCTCGGCTCATATGACTGGTGAGGAGTTCCTATTTTCTGAGCTCACCAAGGTCAGAGGACCTCCAGTTATTTTTGGTGATAACTCCAAGGGCAGAGTTATTAGCAAGGGCTGCATCGAGAAGGATGATGTCAGAATTGTGAATGTATCCCTTGTCACCAATCTGAAGCACAACCTCCTGAGCATCAGTCAGCTGTGCGACAATGGTTATACCATTGTGTTTGACAAATCAGGGTGCCAGATCAAGAATGAAGAGTCTGGCGAGACCAAGCTGAAAGGTGTCAGGAAAGGAGGTCTCTATGTTGTTGACTGGCAAAGCGGGAAGACTGATACATGCTTTGTAGCCACCAGTTCCATGGAAACTAACTGGCTGTGGCACAAAAGGTTAAGTCATCTAAATTTCAAAACTATTAATTATCTAACCAAGCATGATCTTGTAGATGGTCTTCCCAAGGGCGGGTTCAAGAAGGAAGGAATTTGCAAAGCTTGCCAGCAAGGCAAACAAACTAGGAAATCCTTCAAGAACCAGTCGCCAGTCTGCCCCAGTACCAGTCAGGTACTCGAGTTGTTACACATGGACCTGTTTGGACCAGTAACACCGCAAACCATTGGAGGAAGACGATACTCGCTGGTGGTAGTCGATGACTACTCGCGCTATACCTGGGTAAAGCTTCTCAGAACCAAGGATGAGGTGAAGATCATTCTTCCAGAATTGATCATCCAAGCTCAGAAACAGAGAGAAGCTGTGGTAAAGCGAATTCGATCAGACAATGGGACTGAATTCTGCAACAGTCTGCTGATGGATTTTTGCGCGGAGGCCGGGATCAAGCATGAGAGATCTACTCCAAGGCAACCGCAGCAGAATGGACTGGCAGAACGTAGGAACAGGACGCTGAAAGAAGCGGTCCGGTCCATGCTGGCTGAGTCCGGCTTAGGACAGAGTTTCTGGGGAGAAGCGTTGGTGACTGCCTGCTACACTCAGAATAGAAGCGGGATCAACGACAGACTCCAGAAAACTCCCTACGAAGTGTATTTTGGTCGTAAGCCTTCTATAGCTCATCTTCGTGCATTCGGTTCACCATGTTATATCCATAATAATGGGAAGTCGAAGTTAAATGCTTTCTCGCCTAAGGCTGATGAGGGTGTGTTTGTCGGATATGGACATCCCTCTCACAAGGGCTATAGAGTATTTAACAAGACTACCCAGCTTGTGGAAATAACATGCAATGTTGTTTTTGATGAAGCTACTTTAGTGCGCAGGACCTTACGCCAACTGGCAGAAGATGTTCCCGAGGTCGAGGATGTCAGCGACCAGTTGGGCAGGAATTCTTCCGATGCTCAACCAACTGGTTCGACTAGACCTATGAATGGATCATCTTCTCAACCAGTTACCTCAGGTGCCCATCAGCAACCTGAGAGGGTCGGTGATGCAAATGACCTTGCTGAGACCTTACACTCAATCTCCCTGAGTGGATCTAGCAAAAATCAAGGGGGAATTCCGACTGGAATCTTTGAGCCAGAAGACAACGATGAACCAGCTGGAATGGAGGTACCAGCTGATACTGACAATGTTGGTGAAGGTTCAGGGAATCATTCAGACGGAGAAGCTGATGAAGAAGTTCCAACTGGTGAAGATCAACAACCAGTTGTTGTTCCAGTTCCGTCTGGTGATGTTCAACCGCCAGTTATTCTTCCAGCTCCGACTGGTGGAAATGTGGACGCACCAGTCGCCAGGACAGAAGAACCTGTTTCACAGCCGGCACCAGCAGTCGCTGGTCCTCCCAAATGGCTGAGGGATCACCCAACCGATGCTATTCTCGGTGATCCGGAAGGTTCAGTTCAGACTCGACACGGCAGTGCGCTCCTGAGTTGCTTTATTTCTCAAATGGAACCTACTTCCATAGGAGTGGCGCTCGAATCTGCCGATTGGATCAATGCCATGCAAGAAGAGCTTGTTGAATTCACTCGCAATAATGTTTGGGACTTGGTAGAGAGACCATCACATCAGTCAGTGATTGGCACCAAGTGGGTTTTTAAGAACAAGCGAGATGAGAATGGCACCGTGGTCAGAAACAAAGCTCGTTTAGTTGCCAAAGGCTACAGGCAGTGTGAAGGGATCGATTTCGATGAGACCTTCGCACCAGTTGCCAGAATGGAGACGATACGGCTGTTCCTTGCTTATGCAGCGTATCACGGCTTCACGGTGTTCCAGATGGACGTGAAGAGCGCCTTCCTGAATGGCGAGCTAAAAGAGGAGGTATATGTCGAGCAACCTCCAGGCTTTGAGATAGGCACCAAAGTGTACAAGCTGAGAAAGGCCCTGTATGGATTGAAACAGGCGCCCAGGGCTTGGTACGAAACGCTGTCACAATTCCTCACCAGCAATGGATTTCGGAAAGGGAAGATTGATAGGACTCTCTTTCTTCTCAAGGATGGTGGTGACATGCTAATGGTGCAGATCTATGTAGATGACATCATATTCGGATCAAGGAATATAACTCTCTGCGAGAAGTTTTCTCAACTGATGCAGACATCATTTCAGATGAGTATGATGGGCAAGTTAACATACTTTCTCGGACTCCAGGTCCAGCAGTCAGCTGATGGAATTTTTATCAGCCAGCGGAAGTATACGAAGGAGTTAATCCAGAAATATTGCCCAGAGAAAACTAAGTCCCTCAGAATACCTATGAGCACCAGTTGTCAAATATTTCTTGATGAGCAAGGTGAATCAGTTGATCCTACCATCTACCGAGGAATTATTGGATCACTTCTCTATCTCACAGCCAGCAGACCCGACATCTCGTACTCAGTCGGAGTGTGTGCCAGATTTCAAGCCAATCCGAAAAGGTCACACATGGAAGCTGCAAAGAGGATAGTAAAATATCTGAAGGGGACTGAATCTCTTGGAATATGGTATCCCAGGAATGATGAGCTTACACTCATTGGATATTCAGATTCAGACTTCGCTGGATGCCGTATTGACCGAAAGAGTACCAGTGGTACGTGTCAGTTTCTAGGACACAAGCTAATCAGCTGGTTTAGCAAGAAGCAGCACTCAGTTGCTACTTCTACCACTGAGGCTGAGTATGTTGCCGCTGTCAGTTGCTGTGCTCAAATTATCTGGATCAAGCAACAACTGGAGGATTATGAGGTGGACACTGGCTGTGTTCCAATCTATTGCGACAACAACAGCGCTATGTGCATCACGAAGAATCCGGTTCATCACTCTAGAACCAAGCACATAGATATTCGACATCACTTCATTCATGACCATGTCGAAAAGAAGGATGTCAGCGTGGACTACATCAGAACTGAAGATCAACTGGCTGACATCTTCACCAAACCTCTGCCAGAAGCAAGATTCAAGGAGTTGTGCATCAAACTCGGTCTTATGGAGATTGATGTGAGCCCCAATGATGAGGAAGAATGAGTCCCAGCTCTCATTCTGTTCTTGATCTTCTGGAGGATGCTGATTACGACTAAGTCCAAGCTCTTAGTTGTTTTTTTTTATTTAAGTGGTATCTCAAGATCACTGATGAATCCTACTGGCAGAACTTATCCCTCAAATGTCTAAGGAAATGAGTCCCAGCTCTCATTTCAATTTGCCAGCATACACCATCAGTTGAAATAGAATTGGGTCCCAGCTCCCAATTCCAAGTGATGAGGAGTGGATTTCTTGAAGAGAAGATTATGCGGAATAAAATTGAGTCCAAGCTCTCAATTTTCAATCTTTCAAGTTGTCAGCAGACAACTGGTGGTATATCCACGACTGGTGAAGATTGAGTCCCAGCTCTCAATTTATACTCGGGTGCCAGTCGTAAGTACCAGTTGTCAACTAGTAAGGAGGCCATGCTGACAGGGGGAAGTGTTCAACTGGCATATAACTGTTGACCAGTTATACTACTGATGATCAGTTGAGTCCCAGCTCTCAACTGACGATCTCTTGAAGTCCAAGAGTCGTGCCAGCTGTATCAGAAAAGGCGGGATTGTTCAAATCCGACTTGCGTGTACAGCCCTCAGAATTTAATGCGGCATTTAATGCCACATTTAATGCACACAGTGACTGCGCAGTCAAAAGCACTTTTGCGACCAATCAGAGAACGCCAAGTCAGCTCCACGGCGTAGCCCACGTCAGCACGACCGCGCACGTCGCACAGGGAACCGGGCCTGCTGATGACCGTCAATCCTCGCTTGCTGAGCGTTGATCCTGGACGTCTGATCCTGCATGGCTCTTCGTATAAATACCCGATCACTTCATTCGGGTTAACCTTTATGTTTCCCTACCTTCAGAACCCTAATATCTGTTCAAATTCTCTCATCTTCCCTTGAGATTTTCTGAAACTTGAATATTTCTGAAGTCATGTCATCATCTTCTCGACCTACAGCTGATAACCCTCCATCTACATCTACATCATCTTCGTCTGGTTCACCAGACCTACCCCTCGCTGAAGCTCATATGCCTACATATACTGGCATTGTGAAGATAGAGGATGTGGATTATAGTCATCCCTTCGCCAGACTGGTTCAGTTGAACAAGCCGGCGACCAGGCGACAGCTCTCGAACGCACAGATTAGGACTGCACAAGTTCAGAAGGAGAAGATTCTGAACGCGAAGCTAGCCCTAAAGAATTATGGGCAGGAGCTGATGGAGATGGTCGACCGCAAGCAGCTCCGTCAGTACTTGACGGCGACGCCCACAACTTTCCATCCACACATGGTAGCCGAGTTCTACGCTCGGGCCGTGATTGCTGACGACAGGAAGTCGTTCACTACATCGGTGTTCGGCCACCTGATCACCGTCACCGCCGAATACCTCGCCGATCTGTTTGGGCTGAGGAATGAAGGAGAGGAAGTGGCCACGTATCATCAGGATGATACGGTGGAATTCCGGTGGAGGTGGGCGCAGTGGAAGAAGCCAGAAGTCACCGCCTTCCGGACTGGCATGAAGAAGTCCGAGATGGAGGAGTACTGGCAAATGGTGTGCGACATTGTAGTGCGCATGCTACAATGTGAAGTCGGCTCCTACGCCGAGCTTAGCTTGCGCAAGTTTTCGGTGATGTGTGCCCTAGTTGATGGAGTTCAGGGCAACTGGGCCGAATTTTTCTTTGGCCGGTTACTGGAGAACGTGGCGCGGAACATCACTGTTCCGACTGATGGCAGATTTGCCCACGCCGTATCCTTCGGGCTGAGGATCAGCCACATCCTGGAGATGGAATTGGGTGCTGGCGTGGATCAGGGGGAACAGCTGGTTGGTTCCGACTTCATACCAGCCACGAAGGTGAAGCTGCCTCATCCAGATTACAAGAAGCCACGAAGGCTGAAAGGGAAGTCAGCAGTGGACCCTGCTGAGGTCGTTTCTGAGGAGGACTCAGAAGACCTGGGAGAGCAAGTGCCAGCTGTGGCTCTCCCGCTGACAGCTGAGGCAAGGGCAGAGCTGAAGAGGAAGATGGAGACAGAGTCTCTCTTCGAAACCATGGAAGGCGCGGTGGCTGAGGCGACTGGTATCCACCCACGGGATGTACAACTTGTACCAGTCACCAAGAAGCCTACCCGCAAGAAACCTAAGACTTCCCAGCACCAGCAGCCACCGTCAGCTGTTGCATATGATCCTGAGTCTGGGAAGATCTCCATCCCAGTCAAGAAGTCCATTCTGGGACTGACTGAGGAAGAGACGCTGGAGAGGATGACTCGCAAGCGCAAGCGAGTTCAGACCAGAGCTCAGAAGCTGGTTGAGCAAGCGAAGAAAGAGAAAAGTGCCTCCATTGTGACAAAGAAGCAGGCCAAGTCAAGGCTCCGGGCTCTGCTGGCGAAGCAGAAGAGAGAGGCGGAGCTGGCGGCCAGGGATGAGAGGTTTGCCAAGATCAAGGCAGAGACAGAGGTCAGGCGCCAGGCAGAGCTGGCAGAACAGATGAGTCTGGCGGCCAAAGGCAAAGGAAAAGCGCTCGAAATCTCAAGTGCCGGCCGCCCAGCTCCAGCACCACCAGGCGAGCTTCTACCTGAAGAAACCTTTGAACGCCTGCTGGTGATGGGTGCTGACGAAGACATTATGTCTATCGTGGACCAGTACCAGGAGGAAGAGGAAGCCGCTGAAGTCCCTCCACCCGCGCAAGGGGGTGGTGGAGGTGAAGAAGACCCACTGGCCGCGCAAGGGGGTTCCAGTGGAGGAGAAGAAGTGCGGGCGACCACCCCGGTAAAACTGGCGAGCTTCTCGGATATCAGTTCAGATTCTGAGGATGCAGAGGAACCAAGGGCTGAGGAGCCAGAGCAGGAGCCAGCTGAGGAGGTAGTTCATTACTCCATGGTCCAGAGGATGGAGCCGAGGGATCTGTTCCCAGACATTGACGATAAGGCTCGTCGTCCTGCCAGTCGCCCCCGATCTACAGATGCCTCGACATCAACTTCCGGGCGACCAGCAGCACCCTCTTCATCACCAGCTAGGCGTGCGCATACTGAAAGGCGACCCTACATGCTCTGCATCCAAGAGCATCAACTGGTTGATGAGGATACCTTCCAGGCTCAAGTGACAGGGGTGCACCGATGGGAGCAGCGCGGGGAGATGGCATTTTATAATTCAAGAGTGCCAGAGCCATCTGCATTCAACATTATCCCGACCAGCGGCCTCCCCCACCAGTCAGTATATGCATCGAGGATCTCTGACTGGTGCCTGCCCCTGCAGCCAGTGGAATACTACAATTCCACCCTCTACGAGTATGCTGAGAACATCACGGCTGAGGTGGAGAATGCCGTCAATGACGAAATGATATCCAGCTACCGTAGACTCTGGAGGGTGGATCCGGAACTATGTCTGGAGTTCCGGAGATGGCGGATTTTTGATAGATGCCAGCGCCAGGCTGGGTCTTGGCTACTGGAGAGCGGAGGAGGAGTGGGCTACTGCTTTCATGGGCACTGATCCTGAATGCCCCCAGCAGCTGTCTACAAGGAGGATCAAGCGTCGCTTGCTGAAAATTGCAGAGTATAGGCAGCTGACTGGAAGCTCCGGCCTCCCGCCACTGAAAAGGATCAAGTTACCTTTCCTCCAGTTCCGAGTAACCAGTCGGGGGTACCAGCTGACATACGCGCTCCGACTCCTCAAAGTGCTGGTTACCCTCCCGAGGATCCCTCCCTACCATGCTATTCTGTTCGACATGGCTGCCAGCGCTCTGCTGGTAGACCACCCAGTGGCGGAGGATCCCTCGCGTGGTTGGTGGCTGACCCTTGCCGTCCCTTCTGTTCCTATTGTCTCGGGCGATCTCGTCCCTGATTCTATGGACTGGCAAGTGGTGGAATTAACAGCCCCCACAGTTGTTTCTGAAGTCCAGCCAGCTCCAGCAGCAGTGCCAGTGGTGGAATCAGCTGAGGAGCCGGCAGTTGTACAAGTAGAGGAGTCAGCAGCAGCTGATGTACCAGCAGAGGCACCAGCAGCAGCTGCAGTGCCAGCGGAGGAGCCAGCCCCGATGGAGATATCAGCTGCATCTGAACCAGCATCGGCTCCTTCCGCAACTGATGTACCTTCCTCTTCCATTGAAGAATCAGCACAGCCAATCTCCGAGATCCATCCCCCTGCGCAGCTCATTGCACTCATTGATGCCAGGATGGACCAGCGCTTCGCCAGCTTCCGAACCGAGATGACTCAACAGATGGAGTCAGTCACCGCTGGAGTGTCCTCCTTTTTGGTGCGGATCCAAGAGGGGGAAAGTGCGCGAGCACGTGCTGAGGCTGAGAGAGCTCGCCTTGCTGAAGAGGAGAGGAGGATTGCTGCTGAGGAAAAGGAGAAGAGCAGACAAGATATGGCAGCGCTCACTGAGATCCTGAGGTCGCTCACCAGCAGAACTCAATCACCAGGATCATCTTCTCAGCCATAGTCTAGCTTCTTCATTTTGTTGTAAGTAAATGCTTATCAGCTAGATTAGTCAGTTATCCTTCCTGTACATGTAATGCTACATCATTAATGGATTGATTACTGACATGTTGATGACAATTCCTTATTGTCCAACAAATTGTCTAAGTATTTACTTACCAGCTGAACTTACACTTCCAGTGTAATCAGCACCAGCACTCGTATCACACACTTTAAATCTCTTTGCTCTGATCTCAATTTTCATATTTTAAACGAGCAATATCTCTCCTGGTTTGAGGGGGAAGATTTTTAGTTAGAGCTGATGTGAGGAAGTGGTTTCATGGGTTTAGATCTGATAGGCTTATTTGTAAAACCCTGAAATTTTCTGTAACTTTCCTCATCAGCTGAGTGCTCGCTGGTTAGGCTTTGATCGCACCAAAAAGGGGGAAATTGTTGGGAAAATTGGCTAAGTTTCCTTTCCCCAGTAGCTACTTGTTTAGATTCTAGTTTTGGTGTTTTGGTGGATCAAATCCTAAGTCCTACCAGCGTCAGTTTGTCTTTAGAATAGCTCTAGTCTCAAATGTAAAGTCCTGTTTAGGTCTTTTGAGTTGTAAGTCGCAGCTGATCAAGACTCATGCTGACACTGTTCACCAGCATGAGAAGTGCTTACCACTGGTACTGTTCACCAGTTGGAAAAACTTCATCCGAAGGCGGCTGACAAGACTCGTGCTGATACTGTTCACCAGCATGAGAAGAGCTAACGACTGGCTACTGTTCACCAGTTGGGAAGGTTTTCATCAGCAGGGGGCTGACAAACCTTACCAGCAGAATAGGTGTTCTCACTGACACTGTTCACCAGCGGTGAAGTCACCAGTCATGGGAGATTCCAAGAGTTAACATCCAGACAAATTGGTAGACTTAGATTGTGCCAACGCAAGTCACCAGCAGAGACTGCCAGCACAAGATCACCAGTATGTTCTGCCAGTCGGATGTTACCAGCAGAATTCAAGATTCGCTCTCCCAGAGTCTTAGAGACAAGAAGAAGATTCGTCTGAGGAATAAACTGACAAAGTATGACTTTAAGGGAGGATACCTTAAAGTCTATCAGTTCAAGACACCAGTTCCGATTCCTCGTACTGACGAATAGTGCCGTTCTGACATAAAGAGATCAATGTCAGATAAAGTGGACAAAAGCATGGTGCTTTCCGGAAATTCCTACCTGCCGCCGTCAGAAGGACATGCGAGGACAGAGACCTTTTCCGGATGTGTCCAAACGGCTAGAAGATTTGAATGGGATCCCGCGTCTATAAATAGGTCGGAACCACCAACATTTAAGACGCTTGCTTTCTTCCTGACATTCAATACTCTTCACCTACCGAAAGACTGAAAATTTATTACGCTCAAGCAAGTAGCAGAAAAACACTTTCGAGGCCTTTCTAAAGGCTATCCGTGTGTTGATTTATCAAACACGAGACTTCAATCTTCCAGCTTGTAAGTTCAGATCTCTTTGGTGTTCTTTCTCTTCTGAGGAAGTTCACAGCAACTCTTGTGCCAGCCAGCACTTGGGTTATTACGGGCTTTTGCCGTATTGAGAAGATACGTTCTTGGGAGAACTAAACACCCAACTTGCTGTGGAGGTTGAAGTGACGTGCTCGCACTCCACCAGCCGAGAAGAGAGTTGAAGAAGGACAAGGCCGGGAGCGGTTGATCTAGTGAACTGGTGGACGAGGCATTCACCAGCTAGAGATAGATCGTAGGACGCTTGTACCCGATTACTCTTAGTGAAATTTCCAGTGCTACGACTGGAGAGTGGACGTAGATCAGTTGATCGAACCACTATAAATCCTTTGTCTTTTATCAGCTTTCTGCATTTCATACTGATTTAAAACCCAGCACCCAAGTGCTGGTGTATATCCTGAAAACTGATATAACTGTGCAAACAAGGCTAAAAATATTCTAAGTCTTGAGCTACCAGCTGACGAGCCAGTCGCCAGTCAGCTGTGTACGCAGAGTGCAAGTTGACTTACCAGCTGACAAGGTCCCAGTCAGCTGAGTAACCAGCAGAGTGCAAGAAACGATTAATCACTTTTCCGCTGCCAAGTTATACCCTGATAATCCGGGACCAACAAATTTCTGTGCTCGAATTTCTGCAGCAGCACGGTGGTGATTGGTGGGTGCAGGGAGACGGTCGGCGGGAGGTGGCAGGAGGTCGCCGGTCGGAGAAGTTGCAAGAGCAGAGCCGGTCGGTGAAGGCTTCGTCCAGGGCGCAGGGCTTTGTCGTGCAGGGCGCAGGCCGGCGAGTGGCGAGGGCTTCGTGCAGGGCGGGCGCAGGCCGGCGAGTGGCGACACGCCGGCAGCAAGATACGCAGACTGGCGGGGAGGGCGGGAGGCGATGGGAGACAAGAGTGAGGGTGGGAAATTCAGAACAGCGGCAGCTAATCAATTAGGGCTGGGGGAAGGGATTTAATTTCAATGTAATATAATATGTATTATTTTACATATATAAAATATATATATTATACTTTTATAATATTGTCGGTCGGGTCGGGTGCACTCGAAACCCGAAGGAGTAGACCCGCCACCCGACCCGATTCTCTCCGGGTGAAAATTTACAACCCGAAACCCGACCCGACGTTACAACACCCGACCCGACCCAACCCGAAATCGTCAGATCGGGTCGGTTTTTTTGGTTCGGATCGGGGTGATGCACACCGCTATTCTTAATTACTCGTCTTAGTCGAATTTAGGCAATTAAATTGGTCCATTTTATAAGTGTCAATTAATTAGGCTAATATATAAAATCAAGTTTTCAGCCTTATCTTCTTCTCACTTGTGCCAAATTGCCAATACAAAGTGGGCAAATGTTTCAATTTGGGCGGCCAAACTAGCTTGAAGAGGGTGGAGAAAAGTACCCTTAACTAGAATTGGAACCTTGGTTTAAATCACCAAGCATAATATTTGTCTATTTCCCATCACTCCATTATTTTCTTCTATAATGATTTTAACTTGGCACGAAAAAGTAAACATTTGGTACTATTCACAAAAATTTAATATGGTGGTTGTTATGCCAAAGAAATATTATGATCAAGTTAGGGGAAAGGATTTTGAAAGATCGACAATTTGACATGTAATCAGCGATCTAGAAATCTCTAACAAGAATCTTGCCCCTTTTAATAAGGGAATCGTCGCACCATTTCGTGAAGCGATGAGCCATTTCGAATTGATGGTTCCTTAACTCAATTAATAGAAACAAATGTTGCGAAATAACATGTTTATTTCAAGGGTGATTCTAAATGCAGCCACATTTTTTCTCCTCAAAGCTCCTTCTTAAAAAACAAATTAAATTATTATATTAAATTACAATATTACCCTTATAAATTTTAGTTTAAATCTTAATTAACAAAATAAAAATTCAAATTCAAATATATAACCCCAACCCTAACATTGTAAATTGAAAATCAAAACCTAAAAATGTATAATTACTTGAAAATTTGAAGAATGCAATAGTCCATCAAATAAAAATATATTGATGCATATATTGTTAGAAAGTGAGAACTGAATACAAGACGAAGAGTGTAGAACAGAACAAGTAACCCTTGCAGTTAATTGAAATAATGCAAAACCAACGGATCAAACTTAGCAGCCGAGTCGAGAGGATCTCTTCCCGCAAGACAATTACGCCACCGTAGTGCTCGGTTCTTAGCGGATTGTCCCCAAAGGTAAAACAGCTTCGTCTCGGTCGAGGCAGCACCGCAGTCGACAAGACTCCGGCGAACTGGAGAGGAGCAGGAGCAGAGTTGGCTAGTGGAAGAACTAAGGTGAAAAGCAACAGAGTATTCTCATGTGAAAAGCAACAAAAGCTCTATTTTTGGAAGTGAGAATGTATGCTGCCTAGGATGCCTATTTATAGGCAGTCCACCACCTGGGGAGCGTGCTGGAGACTTGATGACAGACGGTGGTTACGACGCGTGTCTCCTGGATTGGACGGTTACGGCGCGTACGTCTCGGGAACGTGCTGTTTGAATTGCAGCACGTTTTAAGTACGTCTCGGGAACCGAGGTCCGGGGCTCGGGGCTCGGGTCACGGGTCACGGGCGCGGGCTCGAGCTCGGGCTCGCAGAGGCCGAAGGCCGAGGCGAGGCGAGGCGGGCGGCGGCGGCGGCGCGCGTGGGCACACGGCGGGCACATTATACAACGTCCCTAGCACACTCAGTTATTACACCATATCAGTGTAACTGTATTTAAACCTGTTAAGACAAGGTTATTTTCCCAATGTGGGATGTCATAATTATTACATGTCTTGTCTTAATTAACCATGTAATAATGACGCCACGTGTCACCTTCGCGGATTAATTTCTCACTCACCGGAATACGGATTTGAGAAAATAAATATACCACGATTATCTACTCGCAACGTAGATCGATTCTGTAATATTTAATTTCCACAAAATTAAATATTTATGTCCGGAATATTTATTTAAATATCTCCGTTTCCAACAATCCCCCCATGAGTGGAAATGCCCAATGCATGAAATGCAGAGCCAACTTCATCCTCGAGAAACGTTAATGCACACGAATAGGTAGCTTGTGGCCTTGAACCTTTCACCTTCAACATCATCGGATACACTGGTGGCTTAGTGGTAAAAACCTTGAACTAACCCTCCGTCATGTGTACCTAGACAACGATATTGAAACAGTAACGTTTCAAACTCCATCCGTTCTCACGTTTGTTTCCATTACAGGCCATGGAAAACCCCTTTGGATTCATAAGCGTTCATTTGAAGCGGCCCTCACTTCCACTTATATAGGTGACTTCCTATTTGAGAGTATCCTGCCGTACTCAACCACTGCGTGGTTTTCAGGAATCATTAAAAGTCAATTGACTTAACCTATACCACATGCAGGCTTTAAACACCTAAGTGTGCTCACCTAGGGAAGGGAAGAGTTAGGTGTTTTTCACTCGGACTTGCATAGCTTAGTTTTCCCATTGAACCTAGTTCTTGGGATCTCCAATCACCTAGGTTGGGTGTCCACTATACTCGTTCTAGGTTGTGTATTTTAGTCCCATTCCCTCTAGCAACTTGTACATTTGATCTCGGTTTAACCCTTTGGTTAGCGGATCCGCTAGGTTATCTATTGACTTCACATATTCAATAGAGATAACCCCATTCGAGATCAATTGCCTAACAGTATTGTGTTGACGACGAATATGTCTCGACTTACCGTTATACATGTTGTTCAGTGCCCGACCAATAGCTGCTTGGCTGTCGCAGTGAATCATCACTGAGGGCATTGGTTTGCTCCAACAAGGAGTATCTTCAAGGAAGTGACGAAGCCATTCTGCTTCTTCACCAGCTTTATCTAAAGCTATGAATTCACACTATAAGAAAAAAGACTATAGAAGACGCAGAATCCACGTCTTCTATTACTGGATTTCGCGTCTTCTATATATGTGTAGTCTATGAATATTGGCTAATAGAAGACGCGAAAATCCGCGTCTTCTATAGTCATATAGAAGACGCAAATTTTCGCGTCTTCTATTGGCATATAAAAGATGCGGAATTCCGCGTCTTCTATTGGCATATAGAATACACATATATTCGTGTATTCTATATGCCAATAGAAGACGCGAAATTCCGCGTCGTTTATATGCCAATAGAAGACGCGAAAATTTGCATCTTCTATATGACTATAGAAGACGCGGATTTCCGCGTCTTCTATTAGCCAATATTCATAGTCTACACATATATAGAAGACGCGAAATCCAGTAATATAAGACGTGGATTCTGCGTCTTCTATAGTCTTTTTTCTTATAGTGAAATTAAAACAAGAACAAACCCTAATCATATATGAGCAAACGATGATCCACGAAGGCACTAACAAAAATTAATTTTTAGAATGAAATACCCTACTCTTAATAATGATTATTGAT
The DNA here is from genome assembly GCA_026898455.1 of Plectranthus barbatus. Classification (NCBI taxonomy): domain Eukaryota; kingdom Viridiplantae; phylum Streptophyta; class Magnoliopsida; order Lamiales; family Lamiaceae; genus Plectranthus; species Plectranthus barbatus. The sequence goes on from JAPKLW010001469.1 coordinate 86,199, forward strand.
ATATGATACCACGAATTCAAAACCTTAATAATAATAATAATAATATTACTAAAATGATGAATTCCTTTGTAAGATGGTATTATGGTGAAGTGAACAATGTCAGATTCCATTGTGGAGCGGGCTATACACGTTTGCTTCGTAGATTTCCACGAGACTGCCCCCCCACCGATCGTAAACACATATCCACTCGTGGAATGTGAATCATTGGTTTCGGAGATCCAATTGGCATCACAGTACCCTTCGAGTACATGTGGAAATCTAGTGTAGTGTAGCCCTAAGTTAAGAGTATACTTCAAGTATCTCAAAACTCTCACAAGAGCTTTCCAGTGTTCCTTACTTGGATTGCTCGTGTATCTACTCAGTTTGTTCACCGAGTAAGTAAGATCAGGTCGAGTACAGTTAGCCAGATACATCAGACTACCAATGACCTTTGCATACTCCTCTTGAGCTACAGGGTCACATCGGTTCTTGCTAAGATGAACATTAAGTTCCAGAGGTGTTTTTGCTAGTGAACTATCATAAGCATTGAATTTTCTAAGCACTTTCTCGACATAGTGAGATTGTGATAGAACAATTCCATCAGCTCTTCTCATGATTTTGATCCCTAGGATCACATCAGCTACACCCATATCTTTCATGTCGAAGTTTCGCTTCAACATTCTCTTAGTATCAACGATTACTTGTTGACTATTTCCCATAATCAACATATCATCTACATAAAGGCATACAATAACAAAGGAGTTAGAGGTACCTTTATAGTAGACACACTTGTCACACTCGTTGTACTTAAACCCATTTGCCAACATTGCGTTGTCAAACCTTATGTGCCACTGCTTAGGCGCTTGTTTTAGACCGTACAAGGATCTAACCAATTTACAGACCTTCTTTTCTTGACCGGGTACTACGAACCCGTCAGGTTGATCCATGTAGATTTCTTCCTCTAATTCACCGTTCAAGAAAGCAGTCTTCACATCCATTTGGTGAATCTCTAGATTGTATAGAGCAGCAATCGTGAGAAGCACTCTAATAGACGTGATTCGAGTTACAGGTGAATAGGTGTCAAAGAAATCATCTCCCTCTCTTTGTCGAAAGCCTTTTGCCACAAGGCGGGCTTTATACTTATCGACAGAGCCATCGGCTTTGTACTTCCTTTTTAGGATCCACTTGTATCCTAAGGGCTTGCAACCTTTTGGAAGATCAGTCAGAATCCAAGTATGATTATGCATTATGGATTCAGTCTCACTGTTGATCGCTTCTTGCCAGAGAGAAGCGTCTGGTCGAGCTAGAGCTTCCTTAATAGTTTTCGGTTCGTCATCCAACATATAAGAAATGAAGTCGGGACCAAAACTTTTAGCAGTCATAGCTCTTTGGCTACGTCTCGGTTCTTTCTCAATAGGATCAGAACTAGTAGCCTCCTCGTGTGTTCTCTTTCGAGAAACTTGAGGTTCATCCTCTTTTCTTTTGTGGGGATAGATATCTTCAAAGAATATAGCATTCCTTGATTCTATCGTCGTTCCTACAGTCACATTCGGGTTCTTCGACTTGTGCACTAGGAAACGATAAGCTGCACTGTTAAGTGCATAGCCAATGAAGATACAATCAATTGTCTTAGGACCGATTGCAACTTGTTTGGGCGGAGGCACTTCAACCTTCGCTAAACAACCCCAAACTTTGAGATATTTATAGGAAGGTTTTCTACCTTTCCACATCTCATATGGGGTAACATCTTTTCCTTTGAGAGGAATCTTGTTCAAGATGTAGTTGGCTGTTAAGACAGCTTCACCCCACATATTTTCGGGTAAACCCGAACTAATCAGTAGAGCATTCATCATCTCTTTTAGGGTCCGATTCTTTCTCTCGGCCACACCATTTGATTGAGGTGAGTACGGAGCAGTTGTTTGATGAATTATGCCCGAAGCAGCACAAAGTTCTTCAAACGGAGCGACATACTCTCCACCTCGATCGCTTCGAATCATCTTGATTCGAGTGCTCAACGGATTCTCTGCTTCCATTTTATAATTTTTGAAAGCCTCTATCGCTTCATCTTTACTTCGAAGTAAATAAAGATAGCAATATCTTGTGCAATCATCAATAAAAGTTATAAAAAACTTCTTTCCACCTCTAGTTTGCACAAACTTTAAATCACACAAATCGGTGTGAATTAGTTCTAGAGGCTTAGTGCTCCTTTCGACTGATTGAAATGGTAACTTTGCCATTTTTGCTTCAACACAAACTTCACATTTTGTTTGTTTAAAATCAGTCACTTTCAACAAGTTTAGATTCATTAATCTTTTTATAGCATTTAGATTTACATGTCCTAATCTAATATGCCGTAAATCAGAGCACTCAATCAAGTAAGCAGAAGAAGATTCACCTTTATTGATAACTTTTTCGGCTTGGCGCCGTGCCATTACATTCATTTTGAAAAGTTCGTTGGCAAGGTGACCCCGGCCAAGGAACTTTCCAAACTTGGACAAAATAAATTTTTCAGACTCAAAAACTAGTTTAAAACCATTGTTTACAAGAAGTGAGCCTGACACTAGATTCTTTCGGATGTCCGGGACATGCAGCACATCCTTCAAGGTGAGATCCTTCCCGCTTGTGAGCTTTAGGACCACGTTTCCAACACCAGCCACATCAGACGAGGCTTGGTTGCCCATGTGGAGCTTTCTTCCTTCAACAACTTTGTAGGAAGAGAAGGCATTCCTTTCAGATGCTACGTGACAAGTTGCACCCGTATCCACGAACCATTCCCTCGGATTGTCCACATGGTGGACTTCTGAGACAACAGCACATAGGTCATCTTCCCAATCATTATCGGGTTCGACGTTGTGGTTATACATCTTACCTTTGCCCTTGCCGTTAGCTTTGGGCTTCTTACACTGGCTAGCCATGTGGCCAGACTTGCCACAGTTGTAGCAATCACCCTTGAACTTAGGCTCTTTGATCACAATGCCTTTGTTCGATTGGGTAGGCCTTGATTGGGTAGGCCTCTTGCGCTTCTTTGATGGACCACCACGCTCCATCAAATTAGCCTTAGCCTCCGTAGCCCTCAATCTAGGGTCAGGCCTTCGATTGTCCTCTTCAATACGAAGTTTGACAATCAAATCTTCAAGAGTCATAGCCTTTTGCTTGTGCATAAGGTAACTCTTGAAGTCCTTCCAAGAAGGGGGTAGCTTTTCTATGACCGCAGCCACATTAAAAGCATCGGGAAGCATCATCCCTTCGGCTTGAATGTTGTGCAAGATCAACTGAAATTCTTGCACTTGTTCTACAACCGATCTATTGTCGACCATCTGGTACGACAAATACTTGGCCACGGCGTACTTTTTAGTACCCGCGTCCTCCGTTGTGTACTTTCTCTCTAACATTTCCCACAGTTCTTTAGAGGTTTCTACATTTGCGTACACCGCATACAATGGATCAACTAAAGCATTCAAAATGAAATTTTGACACAGAAAATCTCTGTGGCACCAGTTGTCGAAAGCGACACGCTTCTGGCCGGGAGCCGGGAACCGGGGTCCGGGGCCCGGGCTCGGGCTCGGCCTGCAGCCTCGCAGAGGCCGAAGGCCGAGGCGAGGCGAGGCGGGCGGCAGCGGCGGCGCGCGTGGGCACACGACGGGCACGTTATACAACGTTCCTAGCACACTCAGTTATTACACCATATCAGTGTAACTGTATTTAAACCTGTTAAGACAAGGTTATTTTCCCAATGTGGGATGTCATAATTATTACATGTCTTGTCTTAATTAACCATGTAATAATGACGCCACGTGTCACCTTCGCGGATTAATTTCTCACTCATCGGAATACGGATTTGAGAAAATAAATATACCACGATTATCTACTCGCAACGTAGATCGATTCTATAATATTTAATTTCCACAAAATTAAATATTTATGTCCGGAATATTTATTTAAATATCTCCGTTTCCAACATATATGCATCTTAATTAATAACCTTCTTAAGTTGTTATGGTGAACATGAAGCAGGTAAATGTGGATGGCAGTGAATGGCGAACTTCAAGCATATCAATGTGAGTGATGGACGACATGTTCTTGGTAGCGGCGCATGCCATGGCCGAACAAATTATTAACCTAATAATGGGAAACACTATTTTTAAAAGGTGTCAGATATGTTAAAATTCATGAATTTAAGAGGCTTAAGTGTTTCTGGTTCGCCAGAACTCAATGTCTTCTCTAATTTTAGATGAGGAGGAAAGACAAGGAGGTTCTGGAGATTATTGTATAATTTATCTTGGTAGCCACATAAATGAAGAGAAGTATATCATATATTTGTATAATTTTTCTGCTTGTTATGGCGGCTTGGTCACCTGGATTGTTTTTGCCGCATGGAAGAATTGAAACTTTGTAGTTATGTCAAACTTTTCATTTTTATTTCACGAGCTAGGTTAGATTTTAGTTTTTTTGTATATAAAAAATTTAATTGGCTAATAAGGATAAAATTATATTATTAAATAATAATTTAATTTATATTTTTAAGAGGGGCTACGAGGAGAAAATATGTGGCGGCATTTAGAATCACCCTTATTTCAGTGAACATCTCTCATCTCAAAAGATGCAAAGTTCTAGAAGGTGCTTTAGATAAAGGTTGGGGTGGTAAATAGGTCGGGTTTGGGTTGTGAGTTGGGTTGCTACCTAATATACATGTCAACCCAAATCCAACTCAAATTTTTTTGGATGAAAAAGTTAATCCGAACACGACCTGTTTAATTTCAGGTCAATATGAAAGTGGCATGAAATGACTTGCTAAATTATGGTGAAAAATAACATGACCTATTTAATACAAAAATAACAAGTTCAACACGAAATCACAAATACAATTCATACTTTTAAGTCTTAAAATTTATAGAATTCATATTTCAAAGCAACAAATCAACAAAACAAAGTTTAGATTAAAGTTTATTTTGAGCTTTTAGGTTTCATATATTCAAATTCTCATATTTAATTAATTGATTAATTTTATTTGCGAATTATATGAGTTTTGTGAGTAGACATGAAACTGACCGAACCTGTTTAATTGGGTTTTGAGGGTTCGATCCAAAATAATCCGAAACTAAAATAAATTAACCAAATGTATTTATATCATTTTTGGTTTGTGTGGGATTATATTTATGGCGTTGAATCGGATATTGCTACTTAGAGCACCCACAATGGTGGGATCTTACAAACAGTTAAGATCCCGCCACATGTGCGCCACATCATTTATTATTATCATTTCATATTTTATAAATATCCACATCAACATCCATTATCATTTTTTTATTCATCTACTTTTTACTTTATACTATTCATGGGTCCCGCTTGTCATAACCATTAATTCATATTATACATATATATATATACACATATATATATATATATTGATAATAGATAAATAATTAATTAATTAAATTACGAATCATTAATTTAAATAATAAATTTTGTTTGTTAAAAATAATTATTTCAAAATAATTGAATTATACATTCAATTAAAAAGTTTAATATTACATAATAAAAAAAAATCACACATTAATAGAGAATACAATATTGCATAATACAACAAAAGATCACACATTAATAGATAATACAATATTACATAGTTAAAAAAAAAACACACACACACACATTGCAATTTAAACTAAACAATATTTTAACAAACATTGATAGAAGAAATTATTAAATCAAGCATAACCACCAAATTGTGCCCAGATATGTTGAACAAGGTCGGATTGAAGTTTGTGATGGGTTCTCTTGTCACGTAAATCAGAAGCTCTTCGGAGGTATCGTTCGAATCCTCCAACCGCACCTTGATTTACTTCTCCTTCAATAGTCTCGCCAGTTGACGTTGACCCTTCTTCATCCCATTCGCTCGCCATTTCTCCTTCATCCTCAACAATCATGTTATGTAAAATAATGCAAGCAAACATAATATCTTGGATGTTTTCTTTATACCATAAGCGACTTGGGCCTCTAATCATTGCCCAACGAGCTTGGAGAACCCCAAATGCTCGTTCTACATCCTTTCTTGCAGCTTCTTGCATTTGCTTGAATTTTTGCCTTTGCGGATCTTGGGGAAACGGGAAGCTCTTTACAAATTGTGCCCATTCAGGATAAATTCCATCAGTTAAGTAATACCCTTTCGAATATTGATTTCCATTTACCGTGAATGGTATTGAAGGCGCCACACCTTGTAAAGAGTCGGCGAATAATGGAGATTGGTTGAGAACGTTGATGTCATTGTTTGAACCAGCAACTCCAAAAAAAGCATGCCAGATCCACAAATCTTGTGAGGCTACTGCTTCAAGAATTATTGTTGGCACTCCATGATCACCTCGAGTAAATTGTCCTTTCCATGCAACCGGACAATTTTTCCAAGCCCAATGCATGCAGTCAAGGCTCCCGAGCATTCCAGGAAATCCATGCTTCTGTTCGTGCATCCGCATCAGTCGCCGCTGGTCATCTGCAGTTGGCTTTCTCAAGTAATATTCACCGAAAACTTCAATGACCCCACGACAAAAATGGCGCAGGCATTGAAGGCCAGTGGTTTCGGCGATACGGAGGTATTCGTCATAGTGATCAGCTGGACCACCATATGCCAATTGTCTTATGGCATTTGTGCATTTTTGGAGGGCGCTAAATCCCTTTTTCCCCGTTGCGTCAGGCCTTTGTTGGAAATAAGGGTTGTGTGCTTCAAGCGCATCAACGATTCGGACGAACAGAGATCTTTGCATCCGAAAACGTCGTCGGAAAATATTTGGGCCCCAAGTTGGATTCTCAGCAAAATAGTCCTGCACTAGACGTCTGTGTGCATCATCTCGATCTCGATCAATATATCTTCGGCGCCGATTTCCTTGAGAATCTGAGGCTAGCTCCGAGACTAGTTGTTGCACTTGATGAAAAAGAGGATTATGAAGAATATATTGATCCCAAAACTCCTCCTCCTCCTCGTCATCAGAAGCTAGATCTATTTCAGAGTTAGACGAAGACATGCCAAAAAAAAAATATGAAGAAGACCAATGTGAATTGTATTGTTTAGTGTTGGTGTACTTGTTCATAAGATTTAGCACCATATATATAATTGAAACTCTGTAAATTTAACACCATACATTTAAAGTGTTTTTTTTCTGCACCATACATTTAAAGTGCTTTTTTTCTGCACCATACATTTAAAGTTATGAAATTGTGCACCATACATTTAAAGTTCTTTAATTCTGCACCATATATTTAAAGTTCTTTTCTGCACCATATATATAAAGTTCTTTTCTGCAAATTCTGCACCATACATTTAAAGTTGTTTAATTATGCACCATACATTTAAACATGACAACACAACACAATACATTACATTAAAAGTTGTAAAATACATTTTAAGTCTGAAAAAAAAAAGCCACAAATACATGCGAAATCCTAACACATACATCAAACACTGAATATAAATTAAAGATCGACAATAAATAAAAGCAGAGAACAATGCATCATCAGAAATCTACGTTATATCCTTCAGCTTCCCATTTTTTCTTGATCTCCGCGCAGCGAATCTGATGCATTATCAGTTGTTGACCACTCATATTGGACGTGTCTCTTTCTAAGACATCCCACTCCTTTGCGCGAATCAATTCATCCCTCTGCTTTGCCAACTTCTCCTTCACACGTACATAATTTGCTGCAGCATCGTTGTGATCCTTCAAGGCATCTGTTGCCGTATTCAACACGTGAAGTTTTCCTTTACCCTTCTCCTTTCTCTTTGCTGCTTTCTGGCCAATTGGTCGGGAAGTCATAGTATCAGAACCATCATTTGAAGTTGTGTAAGCTCCTTCTTCATTGCTTTTGTTTCTTTTGAATGAAGGGATATCACATACCACCTCTTTAAACTTTTGTTGTTCCTTCAATATCCTCCAAACGCCAAGATCATTGTATGCCTTCCCCCCGAAGTGTTGGCGGTATTCAGTTTGCGCCATCTCCATAATATCAGCATCACTTTTACCGCTTCCCCACATATTTTTACACCTATTGTAGCATTCCGCAAACCTTTTTTGGTTTGTTGAGAGTTTGTGGAAATGTGACTTCGCACTCCCTGCATTTCTGACTGGTGTGTTTGCAGGTCGACCTTCGTTGTACACCATCACAATTTTCTCCCAAAAATTCTCGCTGGTTTGGTCGGTTCCGATCACTGAATTGTTAGTATTAGCAGCCCAACATTCCGCAAGAAATTCACTCTCCTTTGCGCTCCATTTTTGACGACGTCTGACAGTGGAATCATCATTTGTATCTTCATCGAGCTCTTGAATATTTGCAGCTGTAGCAGATGGCATCCCTACTTGAGGAGGATACCCGTGTTGGGGTTGAAATTGCGAAGGATGTTGGGGTTGATAATAAAATTGAGAAGGAGGTTGTGGTTGGTACCCTGGGGGTGTTGGAAATTGAATAGGATTGTTTGGAAGATTTTGGGAAAACCCGGGTGGGGAAGTCAATTGAACGGGATTATTTGGCCATGCACTCCACGTTGGAATGTATGGAGTTTGATCGGAATTTTGAGAGGGGTTGTTGGGATCGTATCCACTCATGTTAGTTGTAGGAGTTGTGGAATGAAAATATTTTTTTCTGATGAAGAGTAGTATGATGAATGGTAGTGTGATGAAGGTTATTTATAGGAAAAAAAGTGTCCGTTAAAATATAGCCGTTGGAGAAAAGTGTCCGTTAAAATATAGCCGTTGGAGAAAAGTGTCCGTTAAAAATATAGCCGTTGGAAAATATTTTTAAAAATTTTAAATATAATATATATATATATATATATATATATATATATATATATATATATAT